>JALKBU010000437.1:0-40184 GCA_023091735.1 Trichomonas tenax
ATGCAGTTATACCTACAATAGATAAGAGAAGAGCTTCCATCATCTTCCAATACAAGATAGTGTTTGTTTAAGCAAAATCATATTGGATTAGCGGCTTGGTCTTTGTTTGCAGAGATATTATTGATACTACTGTAAACAGAACTCCAGAAAGGCACGTAAATGTTTTATCAGATCTGATTTATAGGGGGTCACTCGTTAAAAATTGCAAAACTCAAAAGTGTAAACGAGAAAGCAAAATCAAGGTCAAAAAGCTTGTTATTTCAGTTAAATTCACCATTTTTACAATAATTAGTAGTATACAGATTGTGATTTTTGGGGTAATCCAAAAGGCATGTCTAAAATTGATATGCAAAGTCGGCGAAACTCGTTTTTTAACTCACTGGATTAACTTCTTGCGAAGTTATTGAACCCCAATGTACGAAATCATGTTGTGCATGACATATTAAAGAATTAGCTAACAAAGTCTATATTTCATTAAAATATTAGATATATCTTGCATCAAAAACATTGATTTGTCATGATGTGCTTTACTCATTATAATATATTATATTACCATTGTATAGCATTTTTATAACGTAAAATAGATTGTTGTCGATGATAAATATGTAAATCTAATCACAAATATGTTTTTTTTAGAAAAAAGTATTCCAAGTGTTCACACATAAGCTCTGTGTGTTATTCTCCCAAAAATAATGATGACTCTTTTCAAATTTTCTTGCTCTATTCTTCTCAATTTAATAAATTTGTCAAATTTAGCCGCGCAAAATAGAGTCATCATTATTTTTGAACTCAAAAATAAGAACTTAAAGAATTTCTCAATTGAAAATATTAATTTGTAGCTTAACAGAAATCTATACCCAATATTCTCTTAAATAAAAAGCTGAATTAATCATAAAAATAACAGGGTCCAAATCGAAATGTTGATAAATAGATTATAAATATAATGTAGATAATAAATTTGAGATAATTTCAAGATTTCTGAAATAAAAAAGGGAGTAGCACCAAGAAAAACGATTAGACCATTTATTTTATTATGTTGTTTTTCTTATTTTCTCTTTTATCATTTTCATTCCAACTCACAGACACACCAATAGTTTTGACAGATAAGAACTTTTCGTCAATAATTAAAGACATTCCAATCGCTTTTATCTTCATATTGAAAAAGAATATTTCATTTTGCACTGAAGCACTTCCTTCTTTCTATGAAGCGTCAAAGATGATGAAAGGGGAAGTCCAATTCATAATAATGGACTGCGATGACTCAAAGAAAACATTCGAACAATTTGGATTCAACGCTTATCCTTCATATTTCGTCTTCAGAAAAGGAAGACTCTCTGTCGAATACATCTACGCACGCGAAACTTTTCCGATTGTTCAGTATCTCACTAGAATCTCAGGAAAAGACGTAATTTCTATTGATAATGGCCGCGATTTGCGTGATTTCTTGGATTCACAGATCCATGCTGTAGTTCTCGCAGCAGAAGACATCGATCCTGAATTACTTAACACTTACACACAAGTTGCGATCAGAATGAAAGATATAATTTCATTCATCGTTGTTGTCGATCCAGATGCTATCGAAATGCTGAATGTCGAAACAAATCCTATTATTCAACTCTATAGAAACCAAGATCGCAAAGTTTTGAACTTCCAACTTTCATCCGAGTTCAGCGCTGCTTCTCTCGAAGCATGGATATCAGAAAACTTACGTCCAAGGTACAGAGCCCGTGATTCCGTTGTGTTCCGAGATCTTTGGCGTGATCAAAGATACACAGTCTTAGGATTCGTTGATTCCACAAAGAAGAAGTCATTAGACCTTCTCCACAAGATTATGAGCGATGTTGTCGATGAATTTAACGAAAACTTCACATATGTTTATTGCGATATTTATGATATGGGTAACTTAGTTCTTAACTTAGGATTCCTTGGTACACACGATCCATGCTTCGCCATCGTTCGATTGGAGAATGGCGAAATCAAAGACAAACATCTTCTCAGTGATAAATATGATGCAACACCGCGAAGAGTTCTCAATTTCGTCAGAAAGTTCTATAACACAACAATTAACAAACCATTCAAGTCCGAAGAAATCCCAGAAGTACAAACAGGAACACTCAACAAACTTGTTGGACACAATTTCATTACAGAGTTAACCAAAGTCGAATTCGACAAAGTCGTTTTGCTTATGGCGATTAATAACTCAGATAATATTGTTGCTTATGAGAATGTTCAGGCTGTCGCCGATGAATTCAAGAAGCAGAAAGTTCGAACTGTCAACTTCTATTATATCGATCTTGAGAAGAACGATATTCCTCTAAAATTACCCCCGAACACAGAGCAGAACCCAGAAATTATTATCTGGCCGATGGGAAAGGACTCTCAGCCTTCACTCATCCATGGAAACTCAACAAGGCTTGAAATTTCACAGTATACAATGTCAATCGCGAAGTCTAAATTCAAATTCAGAGTTCCAGTCGAGTTCCAGATGCTCCACAAGCATGGTGATGATGATGAAGATGAGAAGAAGACGCAAGAAGAAATTGATGAATTTGAAGATCTGTAAAAATTTTCTTTTAGGAATATGAATTAAATCTGATATTTTTTTTTTTTAATTTTGCTATGAATAACATTTTGTTGCACTTGCTGAAATTGCAATAAAAAAGTTCACCAGAAGGAAATCATGCTGATATATAATGGTGAATGATGGCTTTTTTCAGTTTGAACCTTCATTTGATGACAATTTCTTATGTAGACTTCACACAAGAATTTGAAGAGATTGATATATGATACTATGTCAAAGATTCAAATCGAATGTATTAATCATATAATTGCGAAGGTAAAGCACATCAATAATAATATATTAAGACGTTTATATGAATTTAAAGAATTGAGAAATTACAACGAAATTTGACACAATGAAATATTGAAATCAGATCCGAATTGTTTTGAATGATTCTCTATTATTTAGTCAACATTTTTCATTTTATTGATGCACATCCACGAAGGGAATCCATATATCTGGACAAAATACTTCGGTTCGGCAGAGATCACGCAGACATATTATTCAAATTTGCGTTTTGATCGATCTTCATCATCTGGGCGTTACTTCGTTACGACTAATGAATTCTATTCGCTAAGTCAAGCAGTGATAGTCACCGGAAGTTCGAGTAACTTTTTACTTATTTTTCGAAGTTCATTTTCTAATTGTTCAGCGAGTAATAATGGTGTATCAATTTATTTTGAAAAAGGCTCTATATTACTTAATCAAGTTTGTGGAATGAATTCAAAAGCATCAGATAATTATGATGGTGTTTTTTGTTATTCATCCACAGATCAAAACACGAATCATTTGAATTCATTTGTTGAAACAACAATTTGCGACTGTGGCCAACCAAACATTGGTACGAGTACAAATTGTTTTTGTTATGGCAATTTGAGTTTAATTTCAACAAATATCAGTCGAAATCAAGGAAATGATGATGTTATATTTCATGGTTATTCTGTTTCATCTTATGACATTCGATATTGTACATTTGCTGAAAATAAATCTCCTTATCAATCTTCATATTTTTGGACAGGAATTTCATGCTCAATCACAAAATGCAATTTCATTGATAATTATTGTCAAAATCGTCGAGTTTTTTATACAAGAGATCAAATTTCATTTCACAAATGCTGTATTCTTCGAAATCATGCAGAAAGTCAAATAATTTTTATATATGAACATGGATCAGTTACAATGAACGAATGTAACTATGATGGTGATAAATCATCAGTAACAATTCTTGCATCAACAAATTCATTTTACAACGAACTTTTTCATTTAATTTATGGCAGCTGCAATGCAATTTATTCCATCGAGAATCAAAATCATCCTCAATGTGCATGCAGCTGCCAAATCTCTATCTCTTTCAAACACTTACTCCTTAATTTAATATCATCTGTTATATTTACTTTTCGATAACATTTTATCAAACCACGGAATGAATACTTAAAATATAGTAATTCTGAGCTTCTGATAATGAAATCTTCTTATTACCACTACCACTTTTTTGACGACTTTTTAAACTTACTCAAGGAAACAATGTGCATAAGAAAATCCTGTATTTGGATTATTGATTTGATATTTTTTAACAATTGATATCGAGTAATCAAATATATTTCATAAAAGAAGTTTTTGATTTAATATATTAAATGCTCTTGTATTAAGGACAAAAATGTGTTCTTCCGTTTTATTTAAAAAGCCACATAATAGTATTTCTGATGTATGGTTTGTAGGAATTGAATGTAATTTTGGATTTGGTAAAAAACTATGATGAGATTTGTAAATATATTCTAACGATTACTTTAGAAAACGGCTGGGGCGACATAAGCAACCTTTGGCCAAAGCTCAATACCGCAAATGGGTGTTTGAGGGATTTGAGAGTCATTTGCCGCAAAAATGGGGATTTCGTAATTTTATTGCTTTGCAATGTAATAAATCAACGCTATTTTTGCTTTTTGTTAAGTTCAGAATTTTTAGTTCATTTATTTGTGTTTGTCATGTGTTCGTAGGCTTTACCTCCGGCCACAATTTTTTTGGTTCCTCAATGGGGAAAAAACTTAAATAACGTGCAAAAAGTGACCCTCAAACCTGATGGTTGATGTCGCCCGTTCTAGGCGGGCGAGGCAAGAGCCTTACCATAGTGATATATATTTACCCAAAAAGTTCGAAAAAAGTCTATTTTTATTTTCACATTTTTCCTAATAAAAACAAAATAACATTATAATTTGAGAGGGTGTCAAATCGGTCGAAGTACACCCTTAAATTATTTGTGATAATATTTATGAATGATGGCTAATTTGACTTTTTGACATGCTAATTAATCTTTTTGGATTAGAAGTTAGAATCATATTTAAAGTAATTATCTATCGGTTGAATGCAATTTGAAGTGACTGAATTGTGATGGCTGACCTTGAAGCTCTTTGTGAGTCGTAATTCTAAAATGAAAACTTATCAGATTTTGTTACTTATTTCAACAAAGCTCCTTGAAAATACTCTATTATTTGTCCTGAAATTGCTTCATCCCCAATATTCGAACTCTCTTTCTTAGACAAAAACAGAAGATATGCCATTCTGAATTTGTACTATTTTTTTTTAAAAAAAAATGATGCACCACTTTCTGCAAAAACATACAAGTTCTATTAGAGAAGCTAGTTTAACATGGTAAGTGATATATCTTTTATAATATCCAAATGTCATCTGATTATACAAGAAAGAAATTTTCACATCGTCAGTGTTCGTTCTTCAATTTTTTAAAGGATACTAATATACAATGCCCAAAACACTTACAGAGATGAGATTAAGAAACAGTGGAAACATCTCTTCAGTGTATAGAATGCTTCGAAGAATTGTTAAAAAAAAAAACGATATTCATCTCCCGAAAAGTGTCTACCGTGAATTGAATCAATCAAAAAATGCTAGTTTCACTTCTTTTCTCTCTATGCTTCAGGGAATGCAAGGACATGCGTTTCTGCAGAGACAACCTCTACAGCAACACTTCCCAGCCATGGAGCGCCGGAGAATTCTCTATAGAAGGAAAATCTAACTTCAAATTAAATTTGCTTTACAATAACCAAAAGTCGGAATACACGCTTGAGATCACAAAGATCAAAGACAGCGGTTTCAGATTCCGCGTTATAATGCCAACTTCACAATCTTCATACAGATATAATATTTTGAATGATAATCTCATTGTTGACTCAACAGCCATCACTAACGTTGAAGAGTTTGAACAGAAATCCAATGCAACACACATCGAAGTCTCTTGCGATAAATTATCAGTTGTTATTACAAAGAGCAATCTCCAAATTGCCGTGAAGCGCGAAGACAATGCATACATCACACTCAATTCCGACGGTTTCATGTTCATTGAAGACGGTTCTGAAGCACCAATTGAACATTGGGACGGAAAAGACGAAACATTCCCCCACGGAAGGACAGCTGTTGGAATTTCCTTCTCATTTAACTCTAAGTCGCGCATATCAGGTCTTCACGAGAGTTTTTCTCCATTAAATCTTCCTGATGGAGAGGGCAGAAGATACGCTAGAGATGGTTATTCACTTTATGGCTATGTTCCGTTCTTCATCGCACACTCAAACACAATGAAATGCGCACCATCAATTTTCTGGATGAATCCTTCAGATATGTTGTATTCTATCCATACATATGACAACTCCAGAGATGTCAGATTCGTTTCTGAGGGTGGTTTCATCGATTTCATTGTTTTCGTCAATGATATCGATGATGTCATGGCTGAGTTCACGCAATTGACAGGAAAGGCACCCCTTCCACCAGCTTGGACACTCGGTTACCAGCAGTCCAGGTGGGGATACATGAATCAGACAGAAATCGAACAAGTCATTTCCAACTTCACAGCTGAGAACATTTCATGGGATGTTATGTGGCTGGATATTGACCACCTCGACAGGAAGCGTCCATTCACATTCAGCGACAAATTCTTCTACGACAGACACAAATTCTTCGATGATATGGCAAAGAATCACAAGACTGTTATCAGAATCGCTGATCCACACATGGCGAAGGCTGATGATTATGCACCATATGCTGAATGCGAGAGCAAGGGCTTCTTCGTCAAATACAACGACACAACATTTGTTGCAAGTTGCTGGCCAGGAAATTCATCGTGGATTGATTTCTTGTTGAAGGATGCAAGAGCATGGTGGGCAACAAAGTTTGCTGACTGGCCGGTAAATGTCTATCCATGGAATGATATGAACGAAGTCGCTGCCTGGGAGTCAATGGAAGGCACTCTTCCAAAGGATGCCGTTCAAATGAATGGAGAAGTCGAAACAAGAGAAGTTCACTCCATTTATGGTTTGTCAATGACCGCTGCAACATTTGATGCTATCGGAAAGCGCACAACAAGGCCATTCACTCTCACAAGGTCTTTCTTCGCTGGCACACAGAAGTATGCATGGACATGGTCCGGTGATAACAGCGCTCAATGGGATCACCTGAGGCAGTCAATCGACTCCCTATTGACATCAAATCTCAATGGTCAACCATTCACTGGCTCTGATGTCGGTGGATTTGGATCTAACACAACGGTTCAACTTCTTGCCCGCTGGTACCAAGCTGGCTCACTTCTCTATCCACTCTTCAGAGAACACTCAGCTAACTTCACAGAGTACAGAGAACCATATCTATTCAAAAATAACACAGAAGTTTATGGTGCCATCAAGCAAGCTATTGCAGAGAGATATAAGGCATTCCCAATCCTCTACACAGCTATGGAACGCGCTTCTAGAAAAGGTATTCCATTTGCTGCACCACTCTTCTACCTATTCCCAGACGCAGATCTCCACGATGTTAACTATCAGCCAGTCGTTGGTGAAGTTTTGATGACTGTTCCAGTCCTCGATGAAAACGCCACAGCAGTCAATGTCGTCAAGCCACCGGGCAAGTGGTACGATTTCAGATCTGGTCAACCACTTGAGGAAGGATTAAGATCTGCAAACCTCAGTGAAGGTGTTCCAGCTTACTTAAGAGGTGGTAAGATCACCGCCGTTCTATCTCATGATGTCAAGGATACACATGAAGCTATCAATGCAAATTTGACGCTCATCATATGCCTCGATGAAGACAATGAAGCCGAAGGCAAGCTTTACTTCGATGATGGTAGGACAAAGGATTACCAGAACAAGAAGTATCTTCAAGTTAAGATCAAATTCGATGATGATGGTGACCTCAAGTTCGAACATGAAGGCAATGGAAATGATGAGATCGCTCCAAAGGTCGACAAGATCCTCATCTACGGATATAATAGCCCAGAGACTCCAAAGCTTAATATCCCAGGAAGCGATGTTATAATCCTCAATAATATTGTTACAATTTCCAACATCAACATTGATTTGCGCCAGGATCAGGAATTCGGACCAAAGCATAAGAAGATGTCAAAGACGATGCTCTACGTCATCATCGGCTTAGCTGTTGCTGCCGGCATTGTTATCATCATTATTTCTGCGTTCTGTGTTCAGAAACATCTCAAGAAAGAAAAGCTTGATCATAAGTATGAATCAATGGCATAAATCTTTAATTCTTTGAATTTCCTTTTTATTAATAAGCGATGCCTTTTGGATAAAAATAATCCTTTAGTATATATAATTATCCATATAATGGGGAGGCTTATAATGCCTCTGAGCCATATAAAGTTGTCTTGATACCAGGCAAATATATTTTCGAATTATGGGGTGCAAGAGGAAGAATAGGTCATTTGATAGAGCTTATATGGAACATTTCTGGTTCTTATGTTAGAGGAACAATAGAATTGCATTCTGTTCGTACTTTTTATCTCCATGTTGGATCTACAGGAATTGAAGTTTTTCAATATCCAACATATGGAGGAGGAGGTCCAGGACAGTATGGCGTAGGTGGAGTAACTGATATTAGATTTAAAAACGGTCCATATGAAGACTTCGAAGGATTGAAATCTCGAATAATTGTGGCATCTGCTTCTGGAGTCTCTGATGATGCCGACATTGAAAGCTCTGGTGCAGGCGGCTGATAGGTATTGATTCATATGGAAGCTATGGAAAAGGAGGAACACAGACAAATGGAGGTCAAAGTGGAGTCAATTGTAGATTTGGCATTGGAGGTGGAAATGGAAATAATCGATATTGGGATGAATCTCCAGATGGGAATGGAGGTGGTGGTTCAGGTTATTTTGGTTGAGGGAGTTCAAATAATTCTTGGTTGCATAGCGGAGGAGGTGGAAGTTCATTCATTAGCGGACATCCTGGATGTATTGCAGTGAGTGAAAGCTTCACTGAAACGAATAGAATATTTTATTCGAATGATAATCCATCAATTCATTTCTCAGGATTAAAGTTTACAGACACTCAAATGATTGATGGTCGATCATTATGTCCACATCCGAATTATAATTCTTCTAACTATAATTATGATGGCAATAACCATCCTAACAATAGATTCATTGGGATAACAGTTATTTCTTTTTTCAATACTATTATCCCATATAAAAAGATCTATTTTGAAAACTGCATTTTCCTAGGAATAGCAATTCCTGAATCTTTTTAACATCTATTTCAATACCATTGGATAGATGGAAACAATCTGAACGAAACGCTACTTAGCCTATGCATTTCTAATATATGATATCAAACTTGGAAATATCTTCCATCACGTGATATAAATTTATATTTAAGAGATTAAAAATTTGTTAATTTTTGGGAAAAACAAGCTTACATTTCTGATCCAAACCAATATTAATTTATTTTACTTATTACTGAGTATCTTCAAAGAAAATTATTATTGAAATTAATAAATAACTACATAGATGACAAGGCTTGAATGCTGTTATTTGGCAGAAGTGATAAGGTGTTGGAACTGGATTTCTAATTGGTAAACATTGGTTATGATCTCTCATCACACTTTTTCCGAATGGAGTCTGATAAGGATAATTCATCTGAACATGAACAAATTTTGGTTGAACTGGTTCCGAAAATGTATTACTTCCACAAAAAAATATATTTTCGATCATAGACATATCAAAGGCTTTGCTATGTATTGATGAAATTTCTCAATTGAGTTTGAAGCAGAAAATATTCCAGATTCAAAAATCTTAAGAGTGTCTGGAAATAAAATTGTTTTCAGTTTTGGGAAATCATAAAAACATATATGTTATAGAATCTGGAACTGTTATGAATGAGAATTTACAACCTTGAAAAGCGTAATTCGATATTGCTGTAACATTTGAACCAAAATAAAAACTTTCTATTTCAACGGATCCCATGAATGAGGAATCATCGATAGCGATGTTTTTCCATCTTCAACATTCACATGATCACCTAACTTGAAATAGAAAATATTTGGAATTTTATCATCAATTTGAATTAAAAAGTGACAAAAGAAAAAGTGCAGAATTCTTAATTTCGTGCTTCATTTCAATCTGATGCTAGCATATTGATTTTATAAGGATGCCGCAAGGGAAGCCTACCACATGTTTTACGATACCCCAGGGGTAAAAGTGGGTTTCATGTGGGGTCAAAATATTTTTTTTGCTATTTATGCTTCTGCAAACACTTTGAAGCAATTTTAAATGTGTAGCATTATATTCATCTAATTTACTTTAGGAATCAATGAAAAAATTAATTTAACAGCATGTTTTTGATTTACTTGAATAGTGTTATAATACGATATATTTTAAAATTATTTAATTCAAATATAACTATGTTACATACTAATAAAAACTTGAAATAGCAAAATAGAATATGAAAGGAAAAACAGATGTGACTTCGGTGTGCAGATGATTTGTTTCACATAATATTGGATATTCATTGTAACATTTTGAACTCTGACAAAGAGCCTGACCCTGCTTGTCTTACCACTGAAGGATGGAATTCCTCCGGTAAGATAATCATCTGATGCATCGCATAATAATCCAATAGCATAATACCAATAATTATGCCCAGGAATTCCATCTAATAGTGAATTTGTCCGACTAATACTATGTATAGTATTTCGAACTAAGCCGCCCCAATAGCCATTA
Organism: Trichomonas tenax; assembly: GCA_023091735.1. NCBI lineage: Eukaryota > Parabasalia > Trichomonadida > Trichomonadidae > Trichomonas > Trichomonas tenax. The sequence goes on from JALKBU010000437.1 coordinate 10,572, forward strand.
TTTCCTTCATCATAGTATGGAGCAAAAGTCTCGTTTCGTTTAAATCCTTGGGCTGAAAAATTTCCAACTGGTTCAATATCATCATATGGAGCTAAATCTTGACTCCATGAATTATATTTGTTTTCGTTTGGATATTCAATAATGAAATATAATCTATTGTCGCTGAATCTATATTGCGATTCGTTCAAATGCAATATTAGTGAGAATTTTCCAGGAGCATTAACTTCGAGAGCTTCATCTGTATCATTAAAACATTTTGAAGTTGTAAAATTATGTTCGAATACTCTGAAGTAGTAAAATCCTTGATATTTTGTGAATACTTTGTCTTCGATATAAAAAACATTCAACACCAATGCATTGGTGTAAAGTGTCAATTTTTGTAAGATCTTTTTCTCAAAGTTTTTGTCTGATCATTTTACGTCACTTCATTGATTTTTGGGATTGGGAAACTTAAAGGAACAACTAATTTTGATTCCTCACCATATGAAATATTTTTGCAGAAAGGGTGGAGCCCAATATTATTAACCCAATTTGTGTCTGACATATGGTGCATATGTTAATGGAGTCATTGAAATAGCAAATGCAGCAACTTTTTATCTTCATATTGGGTCTGTTGGTTTTAGGTCTGCAAATCGAAGGTAACTCATTTTTTGGACAAAATTGGTAATCGCGTTTTTCACGTTAAATTTGGAGTGAACATATATTTTTTTTATTGTGTAGTTTAATAGCCTGCTTCCATGAGCATACTCTATTGGTATCAAATGATACTATTGGAAGAAACTGTGTAATTGCATTAGATAATTAGGACTGAAAATATCGATAATTGTGCCATATCACAATGGATTTATATTGCACATGTCTGTATAAACTGTGTCATGGTGTTAATTGTGGTTTTTACAGATACTTTAAATATGATCCATAACATTTATTTTGAGTTTAATTGTTATGAGCATGTAGTATAACTTGCATGCATAGCAATCATGTGGACATAATCACAGCATAATTACAATAGGCACAGTCATTAATATCGAATACCTGACTCTAACAATTTTAAAGGATGATATTCTAGATATTCTTTTAAAAACGAAAATATAATGCTTAACAGTTATAGAAAACAATAAGCCACTTATATATAACGTAATACAGGAGTGTAAACTGAATTTAAAGAGATTTGCAAAATATATATGTATAGGGTGAATATAGTAGCATATCTTCATTACTATTTTCATATACTGGATATGCTTAGACATTCTGTCGTTCACTTTTCGGGCTATTCTTAGTGGATTCCCATTTAGCCCGGAAAAAATAGGTAAATGATAAGGTTATTTTCAAAAATGGTTAAGACTCTGCAAATCGCTATATATATGGCGGAGGTGGACCTGGACAATATGGAGGCCGAGGGGCCTGAAGATTTTGAAGGAATGAAGTCTGGCGATGTTTCTTGCGCAGGTGTAATGCGTTGAACCAGTATTATGAATATATATTTCTGTTAAAAAATAATGTATTATTCTTCAATATTCGAATGGTTTCATATACTTTGACTGTATACATTATATTCAGCGTTTGATAGTTAATATACTCAAAAATGGAGATTTTGAAATGTCCAAAAAGTGCCATATAAAAATATTTCATGCACGTTTTTATTTTTTCTCACTTTTTTTATAAAAAATGAAGTTTGATCTCCAGAGCACTATTATCCAAGGATCGAACCAACCAGACAAGCGTATAGTCTTTGTGAGGTGGTCCCCCAACGGAGAGCGCCTCGCAATCGTTACTGCTGATCACATTGTTCAATTTTTAACGATATCGTCGAATGAAATCTCGAAAATACCGATCAAAGCACGTGAAGAAGACGCCAGAAGGAACTTTACTGTCACTGGCTTCGATTGGGCGCCCGATAGTGCAAGATTTGCAGTTGGTCAATCAGATCAAACGATTGCTGTTTACGATATTGGCCCTGCTTCAGCTGTCGACTATAGAAAGAAAGTTACAATGAGAGTTGCCACGAAAGGAGCTCCTTTGTGCGTTTGCTGGCCGAATACATCTCAAAATGAGTTTGCTTACGGTTTAGCAGACGGTTCTGTATTTTTGGCGCTCACAAAGATGAAGAAAGTCGAAGAACTTTACCGCCACAACAGTTCACCAATGAGTATGGCATCAAATTCACGACAAAACGCGATAATCGTTGGACATCTCGATGGAAACATCTTCATGGTGAATCTCGACAACAAAACACGCGTTGTTGCGCTTCAATCTGCAGTTCCACCTCTTGCTTTAGCTTGGGGAACTCAAGTTTTAGCTGCTGGCGCTGACCTCCAAATTAACTTCTCAGACGTCAACGGTGGAAGCAGGAGCCATGTTGACTTCTCCAACCAACCTGATCTTCGCTCGTTCACAGCTGCAACCTTCGATCCTTCAGGAACAACAGCAATGGTTGCTGCTCGCAACTCTTTGATGACATTCAACTACACAGCGCGCGTCCAGAGTTGGACACAATCTGCTAAAATCGAATTTGACGGCATTTATCAAGTTCCAGATATTTCATGGAGTCCAGATGGTTCTAGGATCGCTGTTGCATCTGTGACTGGTGGTGTATTCATCGTTGCCGCATCAATGGGATCGTTCCGTTACAAGAAATTATTCGAAGTTATTAATATTTCGGGTTCTCAAATTAAAATCATCGATCTTCGCACAAAGAAGGAGGTAAACCTACGTTCTGATTACCGCATTCTCACAACAAACTTCCAACAAGACCGTTATGTTATTGTTAGAACCACACAATCGTTTTTAGTCGGCGACACAAAGAGCGGAAAGACATCTGAGATGCCAGCATCACCGTGCGATGGTGAACCACAAATTAACGAAAGATTCGTTTTCATCGACGATATTGCTGTTTTAGTTTGGAATACAGGCGAACTCACAGTTGTAGAGCTTGGAAAGACCAACCCTCTCGCTGCCATCCCAACGCAATATGCCAGTTCTTATTTGCTTTCATTGAGATTCGGTGCAAAAATTGGACGCGGAAATTCGAAGATTCTTGCTTACCTCGTTGATTCCAAGACCACAAGGATCATTGACGTTGAAACGCAAGTCACAATCGGCACTGTTCAGATTCAATCAAAGATCGATTGGTTAGAATTGAATGTTTCAGGCACAATGCTTCTCTTCAGAGATGCCAAGCGTTCTCTCTATCTTTACAATCTTGTTACGAAAGAACTTAATGGTCTTATCAATCTTTGCAGCTATGCACAATGGGTTCCAGAAGCAAACGTTATTGTTGCTCAATCAAAGAAATCTCTTTATATTTATTACTCTCCGACATCACCAGATGACGTCAAAGTCATCGACATCGAAGGCGATGTTGTTGATATTCAGAGAAATGGAACAAAGACAACAGTCACAATCCAAAATGCAGGAACAACATCTCAGCTTCCTCTTGATGGTGCTTATATTGCATTTTCTGCTGCAATGGAATCGAAGAACCTCAAAGAGTCATCTCAGATCCTCATGCAAATGGGTGATGCTACAACAGCAAGAAGCTTATGGGATGAACTTGCTTCAGCTGCTATGGAAGAACACGATTATCCAGTTGCCGAAGTCGCATTTGCAAAACTTGGTGATTTAAGCCGCTCAAGATTCATCCACAAGATCAACAAACTCATGGCTAAGGAAGGAAGCTCAAGCTGCCAAGTCCAGGCAAGAATCGCAATGCTTCAATCAAACTACAAGCAAGCTGAGTACTGCTTAATCGAGCACGATCAGATCGAGGATGCTTTCAACATGTACAAGTCAATGCATATGTGGAACGAACTTTTGGATCTTGCTGAGTTAAGATGCCTATCAAGAGCTCCGGCATTAAGAGATGAGTACTTCAACTACTTAATGTCTACAGGACAATATCAGACAGCTGCAAAGCTTAAAGCCGCTAAAGGACAAGTTAATGAAGCCGTTGATCTCTGTTTGCAGGGTGGAAAGCCACAACTTGCTGCAGAAATTCTCTTGCAGCACGAAGACAAGGCAAATCCACAATTACTTTCACACGTTGCAGAAACATTGTCAGGAAAACGCGATGACATTGCCGGTCAGATTTACGAGAAGCTTGGAAATACAAAGGCTGCCCTCGAAGCTTACAGAAAGGGCCACGCATTCTTCAACGCACTCGAACTCGCTAAATCTGCTGAGCCAGAGCTTGTTGTCCCCATCCAGCAAGAATGGGCCAACTACTTGGTCCAGACAGGCCAGAACGAAGCTGCTATCGTCCACTTCGCTGATGCTGGTGATTACGGTCAGGCACTTAACTGTGCTATCAGAGCTCAGCAGTGGAACCAGGCCGCAGACCTTCTCAAGTCTGTTTCATCATCGCCAGAGCACAGAAACGATTTGAGACTTATTTTCTTGCGCGTTGCTCGTCACTTTGCTTCACAAAACGATGTCAATACAGCTGAAGACCTCTTCCTTTCTGTCGATGCCCACAAGGACCTCATCGAGATGTACTTAATGAATAGCAGGATCAAAGATGCTCAGAGACACGCGAAGAGGCAACTAAAGGCTGATGAAGCCGATAAGCTGTTTGTTGCAACAGCCAAGAAGCTCGAGAAGAAGCCAGCAACAATGAAGACCGCAGAAGAGATTTACCTCGCTGCTGGACAGCCACAGCTTGCTATCGATATGTACACAGCTGCAGGTGATAACGACTCTGTCTTGAAACTCAGCCAGAAGTTCGGCGGCAACAAGCAGCAACTCGAAGAGATGGCTGCCAAGGCAGAACGCGAAGGAGATCTCGCAAGTGCTGAATCATTCTACATCAGAGCTGACAAGCCAGAGAAAGCTTTGTTCATGTACCAACAAGAGAAGAAGTGGCAGGATGCAATGAGAATCGCAAAGAACTACGGCAAACCAGGCCACAACCAGGAGCTTCAGATCGCTATTCATTGGGCACGCGACATTGGTGGCGCTGCTGGTGTTCAGAAGCTTGTTTCTCTTGGTAAAGTTGAAGACGCCCTTTTGTTCTGCTGCGAGAACACAATGATCGATTTCGGTCAAACAATTATGGACAACTGCAAGACAATTTCAAAGTCCATCCTGAACGAAGCTCACTTGAAGATCGGTTTGTACTTAGAGTCAAAGAACAAATTCCAGGAAGCAGAGCAGCACTACATCATGGCTGATGCTCCACAGGAAGCTTACGAAATGTACACACACAACAAGATGAACAACGATGCAACAAGAATCGCACAGAAATACGGCGTTGGCAACACAGCAAATACAGAAAACTTCACGTCCAAGAAGGATAACAGCGCAACACTCACAGGTGTCAAGAAAGGTTTGGCAATGGAGAACGCTAAGGACTTCGATGGTGCCATCGATTTTTATTTGTCATTATCTGTCAATGACTGCGGAAGTGAGGCCCGTTATGATCAAGTTCTTGACAGAGCTGTCAAACTCGCTGCCTCATTCTCGCAGCAGAGACTCAGAGAAGTTGTCACATCTGTTGCTAAGCTCTTGCTCGGACTCAACAGATATGCATCACTTGGTAAGATTCTCGAAGGCATCGAAGCTTACTCCGATGCTGTTGAAATCTACAAAGATGGTGGAATGTGGGAAGATGCAAAGCGAATTTCTGGATTCTTGGAGCCAGATGAGCAGCAGCAGTTTAAGAGAGATTATCAGAACTATCTCGCTTCAAAGGGTAATGATACAAAGCTCATGGAAACAGGCAATGTCGATCAGGCTCTCGAGATGATTGCTGCAAGAGGAGCCTGGGACAAGTGCCTCAGCGAAGCACAGAAGCAAGGTCCACAGTATTTGGAGAAGTACACAATGAGATATGCTCAAGTTTGCGTTGATGGACAAGATTTCGATAAGGCAATCTCTGTTCTTGCCAAATACACACCAAGTGCAAACACATCTTCTATTCCAGCCTATATTTCTCTCTGTCAGGCGACAGTTTATGGTGTTAAGAACTATGAAAACCTTTCAACAACATTCTTCGATCTTAGAACAATGATGTTCAAGATCTTACGCTCTTTTCCAAATGTCAATCCTAAGTTGACGAACATGACTCGTGCTGTCCATCTTCTCTGCATGCGCGCAACACTTACTCAGCTTGGACTCAATGATTTGGCTTCAAAGGCTGCTGTCGCAATTTTGAGATACTGTGACATCGTTCCAGCTGATTATTTATTCTACAAGGCTGGTGAATTGATGGAGAAGGAGAATAACCTCGATGCTGCCCTCGTCTTCTACAACAGATTCAGTGATATTGCTGATTCCCTCGAATCAGGACAAACAAACATCGATCAGTCTGCTTTCACACAGACCGACATTCCAAGAGATTTATGCCTCAGAAAGGAACTCTCTGTTCCAGACCAGATTGCGGACAGAGTCAGCCAATGGGCCCTCGACCAGACGGTGAATGGAAAGGTCGACGGCAAAGTTCCAATGGACACATGCCCGAAGTGCAGAAGACAGATGTACGCAGCCGCTCTCACATGCAACATGTGCAGATCACAGTTCGACTTCTGCCACATCACGGGTTACCCAGTCATCAATCCAACACAGTGTACAGCTTGCGGAGCAACAGTCAACAGAGCTGATTGGGATAGATACATCTCAAAGACAGGAAGATGCCCATGCTGCAATGCTCCACAAACAGCAGGTAACTAAACATTATTTTTTATTTCTAATCATACATCACATCAATCAAAACTCTGTTAACATATAATTTTATGTCTAAAGTCATTTTTTTGTTGATGATGAATTCACTTTTAGATGCATTAAGTGCAAAAGAAATAGAAACTTCGAGAATACTGATAATATCAGTAGAAGACAGCAGAGAACAAGGAGATGCGTTTTTTAACTCTGTTCCTGTTATTTCAACAATTCCACAAAATTCAATTATTTACAGAATGATATTAAATGAATCAATCACTGACTATAATTCGTTTTGTAGGAAGTTTGGTGTCTATGGATCGCCTGCAATGTTTATTTTTGGACCAAATACAAATCAAATCTCGCGTTCCTGGACTCTACAGTATCCAAAACCTGAAGAATTCGCGCACTATATCTCTGAAATCAACATTGGCGTATTTGAAAATGCCGATGTTGAAGGTAATTCACGAAATAATTCGAAAAAAATCAGAATTTCTGTGAAAGCAGAAAAATGTGTCAAAAATCAGTCATTCTACGAAAATGATAATGTTTCAGTTCTTAAAAATTGGCTTGATAGTGAATTTGGAACAAATCATCAATATACTAAAGCTATGTCAGTAGAACATATTCCATTGACAGGAAATTACACATTGAAACAACTTGGGCTTTCTCCTTCCGCTGTTTTGTTTCAAATTCAATCAACACCAATTTTAATCACGCGAGAACCTTTAAGAAGAACCTCAGGATTCAATTTTTCTGGCTTCTTGAAGAAGCTGTGTAAGTTATCTCAGTTTATTAATCCTTTTGCTGGATTTGATGATTCAGATGATGAAAACTGGGAATATCCTGTTCCTACAACTGCAGATATGCGTACTGTTGTCGCCAACCGCTTTATACAAGGTATATAAGTCGTTTTTGCTATTATTCTTTATAATTTTTTAAGAGAAAATCTGATGATATTTAGAGATCATTTATGTATTCATACGGATGCTTTTACATGCATTAAATTTTGGATATAATTATCCTTAGGTTTTTAACCTTGAAATGATAATAAAAAATTGATTTTCAGAGAGTGTAATAACTTTATTCAATTCATCAAATTTGCAAATCCCGTCTCCATTTCAATAAGAGTTCTCTTTGCATTCCAACAAATTTTAAAGACCAGACTTCGATTCCAGCTCACTGTTGACCAGAAACCCAGCTCTTTATTTAATATTTGAGTCATAACAATATTAGAAATTGTTATTTCTTTGGCCGACCTTAAAAAGAATCATATGCACGATTTTTCTTATGACTTTGGGCTTACTGTTGTTATATGAATTACTGTTTTATATATTTCAAGGTTAAAAACTGCGGGAAAATTATTGATTGGCAAAATTCAATTTATTGGGAATAGTAATTTAAATTTGATTGAATTGAATAATTATTATATTATATTTCTGCATTTAGCTCATTCATTAATATTTATTCATATGTTGACATGAAGAGAATGATTTGTAAATTTGGGTTCTTCGCGAGGGGAAAAATTGGAACCAACGATTGTTTTCTCCTCCATTTTTTTCAAAAATTTTCTTCATTTACATTTTCACTATGATTACTGGTGAGTTTGTTGGAATTTATCGGAATAAATAAAATAGATGCCAATTTAACTATATTTTGGAGTTCATAAATCAAGGATACAAGAAGCTAGGTTGTATAGGCAAAAATTAAAATAATTGAAATTTGCAAATTCAAAACTGTCTCTTGAGTTAGAATTTGGAGTGAAAAAGTTCATTTTTAATAAAGCAATGGATATTTATATTCATTTTATTTGGGTACAATCAAATTGGATTTATCAGAAATTTGAAATTTTTCCATCAAATTCAAAAATGCAAAATCTGTGTATTAACGATGTCGAAATTCCTGAAGAAGTAAATAGCATCGTTTCAATCACTGAAAAGCTATGGAATGCAGACTCTAGTTGCATCGGTCAAATTGCCCATGAAATCTCGAATCTTTTAGAAGCTCATCATGAATTAACTCGACTTTTCTCTGATGCAATCATGTATATAGCATGGAGAAGAATTAAATCAATGCGCACATTTATGCAAATATATTACAAAGCAATAAAGTCTTTTAATGAACATAAAAAATTTAATAATTTTCAAAATGAAGGTTTATTAATTGCTATAGCTTGAGATGATGTCGGTGAATTGAAATCAATATTCGCTGCATAAAAAATAGATATCAATGATAAATATCAAATACAAGTTGGACACCAAAAACTTAAGGAACTCAGTCCACTTCAGTTTGCATTCAAAGTTGGTTCAGGAAAGTGTTATAGATATCTAAAGGAACTTGATGCAAAAGCAGATTGCGATTTGGAAAAATATGCTATCGAGGGAGGAAACAAAGATATTATAATTTCATTATATAATGAAGGATGTGATTTCCATGGTTTTCTACCAAAAGCAATAAAGAATCATCATAATGATGTCGCACAATGGTTAATTGATAATTATCCAGATTCAAAGTGTCTAATAGTCACCGCATTGTGCCGTTTCAATTATCCTGCTGCATGTTTTCTTGAAATAGGATGTTCAGTAAATGAAATAAAATGCGTCCATCATATGCCCATTATGGAATCTATCAATATAATTTTCAAGTATTCATCAATTCGCTATTTACAGTGCAATGAGATACAACACAATCCATTGAATTTTGCAGTTTATTATTCATCAATAAATCTCGTTCGATTTCTCTTGAAAGATGGAGCTGAAATCAATCAGATGCTGAAAATAATTCATTCGATAAATTATGGAATCTATTATTGTGTTATTGTATTCATCACACTTTTTCTTTGGTATTTATTGAATCTTATTGGAAGATTTCATTATATCATATTGCAGGCAGATATATGATTCATTATTTGTTATTGGATTAAGAGCAATTCATTATATTATGAAGGGACAAGACCTATATATAATGCAATTGACAATGGAGACATGGAAATGCTGAAGTTCTTATTGGAAAATGGTGCTGATATAGATTCGCCCGTGCATAAAATTCTTCAATAAGTTTTTTGGAATTCACAAATACATTATTGCATTCATTATTTATTGATTGCAGACTTCCAATAAATTTCTTGCACTACGCAGAAATGAGAAGAAATGAAGAAATTATTTCATATTTGAAGCAAATCATTGCAGAAGGACAAAAAAGGATTTTACATTTTAATTGAAAAAAAAATCTCTTATCTCAAATCAAAATGAGGATATTTTTAGCTTCACGAAAGTTGGTCAATTTACAGTAATATTCTTTTTATTTCTGTAGTAACACTATATATGATGCCTAATATCTACCCTATGAGAATGGAGCAAATCAGCTGGGTGGAAGGAGTGCAAACACCTTTATTAATGAATCGGAAATCATAGACATCACCCTTGCGAATTAAATATTATTAGGATTGGGAACTTGTCATTTGCATAATTGAGTTTATCCAGTTTGTCTTAAATATATGATTGGGAACTTGTCTTAAATTAAATATAATTTAGTCCCTATATTACTTAAGTCAATATATATTATTGGAAAAAGCACTATCTATTCTTCAAATTTGAAATAATCGTGAATTATTTTTGAAATCAAGGGGAAAATATGGGAACATATGTTAGAAAAGAATCGAAAAACATTGTTTAAATACATACACATAAATTGCATACATTCATTTCTTTGTAATAACAACAGAAAGTGCTCAAAACAATTAAATCAAAAATGATATTCCAATCAGGAAGAAGGGTGCTCACACTACTTTACTCTGATAAGGTCCAACGAAGTTATAAATAAGGCGTTCTTTTTTAAAAAAAAAAAATTATTGTTTTGCAAAATTATCGAACATCGAATTCAATTAACAAAAACAATGATATCAATGAATCAATGTCAGAATCAATAAAGGAACAAAGGAATAAAAAAGAAAACATCGAAATATGATATAAAACTGCACGTTATAACCACTTTTTCTTTCTCAAAAATTTGACCAAACACTTTGAAAAAAATTTCACAGGGATTTCAGAAAGTTAATTCTTCGTTTTATTTCGATTTGTGTCCATTATGATGAATTGTATCGAATTATCATGTTATTTTAGATGTTTAAGATTACTTTATAGAATTATCGGAACTTTTCATTCAATTGTTTAAGTTAAAATTTTTAATGCTAATGATCATCACATTGGCCGAGAAATATTTCCTTCAACGCGCGGCTGATGAAGTGACGAAGCTCTCGAAGCCTTATTTCTGTACCTTTTTCATTGACAAATATGAACCAATGATATTTGAATTAGGACAAATTTCGGTTGTTGAGGGAGAAGATATTATAATTGAGACTCTCTATGACAGATCAGTACAGTACCTTATAAAGAAAGGCTTTGTCACTGTTTTTAATTCGAAATCAAACTTCATTAAAGTGCATTCATGCGTTTCGAAATTTATTAATCTGTATTCCATTTTTTCAACTGGCTGTGACTTAGGACGTGATGATATATTGATTCGAACAAATTATAACAGAGATTTATTCGAACCGTTAAATATTAACGAGAGCGTCAGTATAATCTATTTTTCTGATATCCCTTATATTAAATAAGCATTTCGCAAGCTGATCAGGCCAATGTAACACTAATTATCAATAGATCTCGAATTGAAGCAAATTCTTTAGCGAACTATACAAATAACGATGTTAGAACGATGTTCCTTAGGACTTCTGGAAAGAAAACAACTAAATTTTCAATACATTTTGAGAATGATCAAGACGATCCAAATCCTAATGTTACAAATAGAGTCGTTTGTTGCAATCGTCATTTCTTGCTGTATTTGCAAATTTACTTGTTGCGGCCATAAAAAAGCAGGAGAGCTCGGTAGCTATCGAAGAACACATAAATCAAGAGCCGGATGAAAAGGAACAAATAGTATCAATTGATAATATAACTCCTGCAATACCAACACATGAGATGAATGAAATCACAATTATAGAAGAGCCAAGCTCTTCCGAACAATCTGTTCAGATAACCTTAAATTAACGGACGAATGCTGATGTAGCAACAGTTTTTTCTGTTTGAATTAACTCACAGATATCTATCATGATCTAATTGAGTTGCTTTGAATAAATTACGCTTTATTTCAATTGCATTCATCAAATTTAAAGCCGAATTTTGCTAATGAATCAATTATAGCTTATGATATTAAAACATGCTTTGGGATCTCCTTTTATTATCGATAATAAAGTGATTGTAAGTAATTCGCGAATAATCGTTATTAAAGTTATAATCAACTTTGTTTCGATGTTGATTTCTTCATTGTAATGAAATGTGTTAATTCCTTGAATATAGCTTAGCATATGTGTACCCATTATAAAACAATATGAGAAAACTTTCAGTTAGTAATTTTAAAATCGAAAAAATGATCATGAATGTTAACCCCCTGAATAAAAATATTAGACCCTTTTTAATAATATTGGTTCAATGTTTGCTGATTTCGTTGACTCTCTGCCGAAAATTAGCAACGAAAACATCACCATTGTCCGATTGAACTGGTTGAAGCAGTTTAATCAATTCACAAATGTTTCAATTGGAAATCCAATAATTTTAAATTCTTTAGCAGACGAATTATACGAAAAATTACATTTGATTATGAGCAGTGAGATCAATGTAAAAACTATTCAAGCAGAAAAATTCATCTCTTACATTCTAAATCTTCCAGATGAATTGATCAATTTTAAAAACTTCACATTTTCAGACGATAATATCTTCACACAATTACTTAAGAAAGTTCAAGACTATGAAATACTTCTAAGTGAAGAAATCGTTAAAAAATTAGAGTTAATATGTCCACTCTTAATTCGCAGCAATTTTGATCTTATTTTTACAAACAATAGCTTAGTCAATATGCTAAAAGTATGTCAAACTATTCCTTCATTAAATAATTTTCTTCAAGCAATTCAAATTCACTGTTTGATTCATCAACTACAAGTCAATCTCGCGCAAAAATCATTTTTCTCAACAATAATTTGTACAATTTCAAAAGCATTATATGAATTTTCAAAATCGAAATTTTCATTCACTATTCTTCCTTATTTAACAAAAGAACTTGTTTTGATTATCCCTGATATCATTAAGGTTGCTTTTGTTGAGGGATTCAATAAAACCGAAAAAATATTATTAATCAAATACATTCCATTAGCAATGTTAGCAATTGCCACTGTTTTTCCAATAACGCTAGAGCTTATTGAATGGAGAAAGTATCTAGATTTCTTTTGGAAACCAATTGATAGTATTCTAGAAATTTGCCCAGATTATGATTTTTGTTTAACAAAGCCTGAATTATGCAGTTCTCAGTGCATTTGCCATAACGTTTTTGCAATGATGACGTCACACAGATTGTTTTTTCATCTTTCAAATCAAAATGATGCTGGTATTTATTTGCGTTTTCTTCATATGTTGGCGGCAACAAGTCCTGTTGGACAAAATGCAGTAATTCGAGCAATTCTCAATATAGGAAACCTCAACTTTTTTGAGCAGTCCAAAAAATCATATAACAAAATGCTTTCGAAGCACACAAATGAAACATTCCAGTTATTAATAGATATATTCCAGAATAATTATTCACTCGATCTTATGGAGATTGATAAAATCTTTGAATTTTCAAGAATCTCAATTAATTATGTTCCTCAACCCCAAAAAATCGGATATGAACTAATCACGAGGCTCTTTAATCCATTCAAGAAATTGAAGAATTCTTTATTACCAGAGCTTTCTAGGTCAGTGGACTCGATTTTCTATCATTTAGATATTGGAGCATCTTATGAAATATTAACAAGTCATTTTCTTCAGCAAGCGAAAAGGATATTAGAAGAAACAATGAAAACAAATATTTGCATATTAGATTTTAGATTTGCTATAATGTTTGCTCACACTTGCGCTTCAATGATGATGCTTTCAAATAGATTAAGATCCATAGAATTCAAATTTAATACGTTCTACTCTGTTGAATTCATTTTAAGGATGTTTGATCATATTCTTTCATTCAGTAACATCACTGTTCCTCGAAACAGTGAAGATATGAATTATTATAAATCTGTAATGATAAGAGAAATAGAAAGATTTTGTTCTGTTTTACCAATATTCTCAGAAACATTCTTTTCATCATGTTTTGCACTTGTCAATGAGTCTCATGCTTCTTTAGCCTTTGCAGCAACTGTTTTGTTCTCTAAGACACTTGAAATAGATGAAAAACTTCAATTCCCACATTTTGGATCAAAATTAGTTTCAGAAACGCCATGTTTACCATGGGAATGGGCCCTTCATTTTGTTTCTTCGGATTCACCAATTGTTCACTACACTGCAATCAATTGCCTTCAAATCCTTATTTTAAGGCAGCAAGACAAGTTCAACTTTGAAGTTTTTGAGTCTATTATTTCATTATTAAAAAAGAACAAATCTGGAAAGTTACTCAATGCTCTTTTTATTCTTCTTTCAGAATCAAATGGTATTGTTAAGAATCAGATCTTCAATTGTGGAATGGAAGAAATTCTTACGAATTCTATTCTTGAAATATATTTCAAAGATAATTTCAAAGAAAAGAGTTGGGAACTCAATAAGATCGCCTGCGGTTTGATTTATTGCATCATATCTGATACATTCTCAGGTAACTTTAGTTATATGATCAAGAAAGATGTTATTGCTGCAATAACCACGAAACTATGGCGTCTTTATAGTATTCTTCAAAAGAATAAGAATTACAAGATATTACTGAATATTTTATCATTGATGTCGAGACTCTGTGAGAATACAACATTCATTGCTGAAACATTTTGTAGTGATATATCATTGAATTTCCAAGATATTGGCGACAAATCAATTCAAGCTACATGCTATGATTTAGCGATTAGAACGATTCTGATCGTTAATAGATATAATCATGAATACGGAAAGATATTGTATGATATGATTAACCAGACTGATTTAACACAGTTCAAGAACGGAGATTATGTCACAAAGTTAATGAACAATGAAATTGTTGACCAAGATGAAATTAATTTCACTCCTTGTGAAGGAGAATGTAACAACGATCTCGAGGTTCAATATCTTTGCAGAAACTCCATTTTCTTCCATGTCCTTTCAGATGATCATTTCTTCTCTCCTAATGTGATATCGTCACATGATATATAAAGATATAAATTGTTTGATTTTTCCAAAAGAATATTTTTTATTTGTTGCTTAAATTGCAGTGAAACTCATGATATATTAATGGTAGTATCGAGGTGTGAATGAAACATTTAAAAAACAAATTTACATGTAATTATTATAATAACAAGGTTTAAATATTACTGAATTTGAGCGACCAAAATTGTAAAATTTTGGATCAAAATATATAATTCATCGGTAAGATTTCCTTTTCTAAGCTCGAACGATAGTTGTCAAGCCGCCAAATAATCGTCAAAGCGGCTTGTCATCTCACGCAATTAAGATAACTTTATACACAATATATTTAATTGCTAAATACATTCACTTATTTTTTGAATACTTTGAATACTTTCAAAAATATATCTTAAAATATTAATCGCTATCGATGATAGAGTAACTACCAAAACAGTTTGATGAAAAAAATAACCTTTAAGGGTCCGTTATAACCAAACTTCCTGTATCGGCCTTCACTTTTTTTGTGTATTTTTAACTTATTTAGGTACAAGAAAATGTTTAAAAATCACCAAAAAACAACCTTTTTGATTTTGTTTCCCCTCATGCTAAGGATTAATTGCTTGGAGTATTGCAGATCGATTTCAACCTTTTAATTATAATATTAATAATCAGCGGAAAAAGGTGATTTTTTAATAAATCTGATAAGAATCTTCGCATTGTCGCAGCCGTACTTCCTGCGTGAAAACAAAGCAATATTCGATGATTTTAAAGATAATTATACTTTTTCAAAATTTAATAAAGCTACAGTATATCTACTATTACAAACCAGCTTACAAACAGTGGTTATATATTATCCATATATTAAAGTCATAGTTCAACGAAATTCTAACTATCAATATTTTGGAACTCTTTTAAAACAAAATTAATTAGCTCCATATTTTACAGAGAGCACCAGCTTTACGCAGTGATATTTAAAGCACTATACATTAAGCATGATATTCATCGTAAGTGCATGATGCGATTTCGGCATCCATTAGATCTAAAAATGTGACAACACTTCACCCCAGTTCTCAATTTCAGTCTCATTATTTTCAAGAATCCTCTCACTTACAGTACCCCATGGGGACACTTATAACACTGCCAAAGTTTCGATCCCCAGTTTTGAGGGTCGCCCGGTTGAAATACTTCTGTTTAAATCAATAATTATATTTGTGCAGACCTAAGACGAAATGCATTGATTTTCTGTGGGGTTTCCTTGACAATATCAATCTCAATACATAATATTTGCCTCTATTTAATTATTGAATAAAAAATTTCATGTGTTCATTCTCTAATACTACAAATACAATATACTTAAGTGAATGGCATTCTGGTTATAACTTTAATTTGGAATATATTTTGAATATTTTTTCAAATTGAATTATCAGGAGATTGACCTCAAAAATCATTGAAAATCAGATTCACTGGCTACGTATATACTATGCATAACTCTATTTTGCGAAATTTTTTGAGTATTTTTCGATTTATTAATTCAAGAGTTTGGGCTTCCATTCCATGAAATTTAGAATTTATGTGCTATGGGTATACTATGCATAACTTTAAATTACAATATTTTTCGAATATTTTTAGAATGTTAAATTCGAGTGTTTGTGCTTCCAAACCATGAAATTTAGAATTTATATGTGATCTGTATAATGAACTTAGTGTTAAAATGAAGAAATAAAAAGTCATGGTCCAACAAGCAAATTGAACAACTCTGTTCGAATTTTCCAGCCTTTTCTAAATGAGAATTACTCTCGCTTATCCAGAGAACGGCACACAGGTTGTTGTCGACATTGATGATCCAGCCGCCCTCAACGCCCTCTACGAGAAGCGCCTCGGCCAGGATATTGAAGGTGAGAAGCTCGGTGGCCAATTTAAGGGCTACATCTTCAGAATCGGTGGTGGCTTCGATAAGCAGGGCTTCCCAATGAAGCAGGGTGTTATCACACCACGCCGTATCCGCCTTCTCCTCAAGGCAGGCACATCATGCTACAGACCACGCAAGGATGGTGAGCGCAAGCGCAAGACAGTCCGTGGCTGCATCATCTCCGACGAAATCTCCGCTCTTCACTGCGTTGTCCTCCAGAAGGGTGAGAAGGAAATCGAAGGCCTTACAACAACAGTTGTTCCACGCCGCTTCGGTCCAAAGCGCGCTTCTACACTCCGCGCCATGTTCGGTATTGAGGATTCCAAGTTCGATGCTTCCAAACTCGTTCTCAAGCGTGAGGTCAAGCCAGGCAAATTCACACAGCCAAAGGTCCAACGCCTCATCACACCACGCCGCGTTGCCCGCAAGAACCGCATGCTCAAGGAGCGCAAGGAGAAGCGTGAGGCTACAAAGAGGAAGGCAGAGCAGTATCAGGCTATGCTCAAACAGCAGCAGAAGCAGTAAAATCTTTTTCCGATATTAAATCAAATACGAAATTCGCAAATATTAAAAAAACAAAAAAATATAATCTCAAAAATATGAATTTAGAAGCGATATTTGAATTGCCAATATCCCTGATAATATTATATAAAAAAAGAGTATTCAATGGTAAACTTTTATAAATATTTTTTCATTATTCATAAAGGTTTATGAAAATTGTTTGGCAAGTGTTTTATTGGGGGCTGGCTTATTTTGTGGTGAATGAAGGAAGAATATTTTATATATTTTTTTTATATTAGCTTTTAAGACAATAAATATTTGGATAAATCACGAGTTAACTATGTAGAAATTAGAAATCTTGGATTGGTCTGAGCTGAAGGCGATCGTAATCGGCTCTTTCGAATTCGATCCTAGAAATCTCAACGAATACGAAAACAATGTATAAAACGCATGCAAGAACATTAGCAATTGATGCTCCAATGACTTGGTACTTTGAAAAGAAATAATTTTTCAATTTTGTCGAGCAGTAGGGATACAAGTGTGCCATTGTGTAGCATTCTTCAGTGAAATACTCGGAGTGCTGTTCGTTATAGCTGCAACATTCGAATGATTTTTCGAGATGATAAGATGGCTCGCTACAATTCTTTGCCCAGAATCTCTGATACGAAGCGAGGAAAATATCGTTGGAGAAAGAGTAAGTGACGAAATTAAAGAATGAAACGCAGCCAATTAATCCTCCAAGGATCGCAAGTGAGAAATGAGCCCATGGATTCGTTCCCTTAACGAATATCAACAGTACAACAACGAAAGCAATGACTACAACGAAAGTTACAATAAGATAAATCAAAATAGGCCTCGAAAGAGAGGCAATTTTCTTATTAAATATATAATACAGGACGAACACAATCCATCCCAACGTGAGAAGAATGCCGGAGAGGCTCGTGTACATCGCCCACTTCCATTTTTGAGTATCTTTCATTTAAATGAGATGTCAATCTGACAATATTTTGAGATGGCAGATTCTATAAATTTTTTGTGATTTCATTTATATAGTTCGCGACTTGTTTATTGCCATATATAGGCTACAGTGGTCTGTAGCGTCCGCTGTTTTTTGATTTACAGGCAATTCTTATGCATTTCGAAATCTGGTTGGAAAAAAGCACCTCTCAAAATGTCATTATGTACCGAAAGTTGTCACGAAAAAGTGACATAAAAGCGATATTATCTGACATGTAAAGTTGTCGGAATCTCCAGTTTTATTTGTCAAAATATTAATATTTTTGACATGTAAAGTCCTATAATCATTCAAATTATGTATTAGTTTTTATTTCAAAATTGCGTCTTATGGGAAGAACTGGGGACTACATTAACACAGGCACCACGCATGTTAGTAGCTAAACTCATCATCAAATTCTTCATCAATGTTACATCTTTCAGCTGCTTCGTTTACACTTTTGACTCTATCATCACTTA
This sequence comes from Trichomonas tenax, assembly GCA_023091735.1. Taxonomy (NCBI): domain Eukaryota; phylum Parabasalia; order Trichomonadida; family Trichomonadidae; genus Trichomonas; species Trichomonas tenax. The sequence goes on from JALKBU010000437.1 coordinate 29,271, forward strand.
ATCTCTTTTGTAACTTTTCATATCTCTTTGAGCCGGGTTCCTTTCCTAATTCAATAACTTTAGAAGGGTGATATTTATAACCGTTATATTCTTTTGTTTCAGTTTTAATTACAACACGACATAATATTTTTGATAATGGTGATCTTTTAAACCATTTATCTGTTAAATTTGTCACAAATAAAATATCGGGTAATAGCTCCCATATTTTTTTATTATCTACTAATTGACCATCAAATGCAAAAGCTTAATATTATGTTTACCTTTATAATATAAACTTTCGACATAATCACAAAAGTCAACATCAACTTATTTGACACCATCCAAAATTGGATTAAGTGCTTCAATTAATTTATTGACTGTTACATATTCAAGTCTTTGGTTCATTTCTTACGAATTAAAAAAATTCTTCAAAAAGTGAGAAAAATTTTAAACATTAAAGAAGGATTGACATTTACCATATTCTTTAAAATGTTTTCTAATACCTAAAGTCTTCCAATTGTTATAAGAAATTAACTAAATTTTATCTTTATCTTTCATTTTACATCTTTCATCATTTCCAATATATTTATATTTTAATTTAGTTTTTGTGTTTTCATAATCTTCAGGATTCAATACCTCACAATCTTCTTTAATGAATTGATGTTTTATGTAATCAGGATTTAAAACTTTTCTATTCACCTTTCCGTTTTTACCATTTACTTTTTTATAACAGTAAATACTAATTCCATCTTCTTTTGGTTCATCTATTACTTTAATTTCATTGTCAGAAAGTTTTAGTCATTTATGTTCAAAATTTCCTTTTTGGAATCTTTTCCATGTTGTTATATACATCTTTCTATCATATTTATATGTCATTTCTGAATTACAATTTTCATATTCAGATATTAATTCACAACCTTCATTTTTAAATTGTTCTTTAATTCATTCAGGATTTAGACCACGACCTAATCGTTGAGATATTGACTCATCTTTAGATTCTTCAAAGTCCTTAATTGACTTTTTAATGTATTTATTCATTTCTTCAGGTGGGATTGTTACCATCTATATATAGTTGCTTTTATACTAATTAAAATATTAAATAATAAAAAAATTAACTTAGTTATTGTCCCCACTATATATATTTACAAAAAATAGCAACCACCCCCTACATTTACTACTTCAAAAACCACACAAAAATGACATAAATAATGTTCAAACTATCATGGTCGGACACTCAGTGGAGAGAAAATAAAATGGCCTAACAATCTGGTCGGACAATTTCCGCTCCGTAATAAAAAGTGTTCATCTAAATAATTGAGGAGCAAATAATCGTCACACAAAATAAATGTTTCTGTTTCTTTCTGTTCTTGCTGTTTGCGAGATTGACGAAGATGCAGATCCTGTTGGCGCCCTCCAGCAGTACAGAGCATTCAACCAATTCGACAAAGTGAAAAGCGTTTTAGATAAACAAATTAAGAAACTTGGAAGACAAACTCCTGTTTTATTTTACCGTTTGAGAGCGGAAGCAGAATCAAATCTTAACATGCCCGAGGAAGCACTTGAAGATGTCGAAAAAGCTCGCAAACTTAAACCTGATGCTATGGAATCAAAGAATTTAGCGATGATTGCAGCCAATTCCTATCTCAAGATGGGTGATCATGAGCAGGCACTCGCTGAAGCTCAAATGGCTGAAGATGCTCAATTAATTTCATCATCAAAAGAATTAGCTAAGCTTTTACAACAGGCGGAGGATTTCATTGATGATGACAAGTTCGCAGATGCCGCAAAAGTTTACGATAAAATTTTACCAATTTGTGATCACGCTCAAGAATTGAAGCAGAAGAGAGCAGACATCGCATGGATGCTCAGACAGACACTCGTTTTCGAGAACAACATGCGTGCAACAGTCAAAGCATTCTTTGAGAACGATGCAGATCTCGATTACAGGTTTGGCGTCGCTTTGATTTGCAATGGAAAGATGGGCGAAGGCAAGAAACACATTGCTAAGGCTGAAGAGATCGATGAAGTACCACCAGAGGCCAAACAATATCGCCAAATTGCAACTTCACATGCGGGATCATTCCAGAATGCTGAAGCTAATTTCAAGAAAGGAAACTATCCAGAGGCCTTACGTATTCTCGAGAAGTTCAATCACTCCATTACAGAAGTCTGCGGACCCTCAACAGGCGCTATTTCCAAGGCCAGTTTCCTCGCTGCTAAGATTGCTGAGAAGCAGAACAAACTCGATGTCGCTGTTGACATGATGAACACTGCTCTCGAAATTGACACAGAGAATGAGGAATACATCAGATACAGAGCTGATCTCTGCTACAAGCACAAAGAGTTCGACGCTGCTGTCTTCGATTACACACGTCTTCAGCACAAGTATCCAAATGATGCTGGCATTGCTCACGCTCTTCAGCGCGCCATGGAAGGCAAGAAGAAGGCCAATGCTGTCGACTACTACAAAATCCTCGAAGTTCCAAAGGGCTGCACAAAGACACAGATCAAGGACGCCTACAGAAAACTCGCTCGCAAGTGGCACCCAGACCAATATCCAGACCAAGCAGACAAGAAGAAGGCCGAAGACATGATGAAGGTCATCAACATTGCTTACGACATTCTCACAGACACAGACAAGCGCCGCTACTACGATGCTGGTGGCGACATGGAGCAGTACCAGGCATGGAAGGATCAACAAGCAATGCAGCGTGGAGGATATTAAAAATGTTTGAACGATAAATAAACACATTCTCGTTATTTAATGTTCAATTATTTACCCAGCAACACCAATAAATAAGCAAATTTTTAATCAAAAACAAAATATTGTATTTTGATATACAATATTTTTCGTCTTTTGACAGAAATCTTAACAACATATATTTACTATAATACAAACAAAAGATTAGTCAACATAAATCTTCAAACTATCGAGAATTGAAAACCATGCTATCAAAGTTGGGACACAAAGAACAGTTGTCCAGAAAATCATTGTCGAAGCGCATCCTTCACCAAGTTTGGCGCCAGATGTGATAGCGTATGAAGCAACAGCTGTTGGTTGAGCACCAATAATCATGCATTGACGAGAAACGTGGTTACTCATGCCGAGAGCTTTGCACCAGAGCCCAGCGAACATCGGGCCAATGAAACAACGAACAATAATGCAAAAAATAAATTGCAACCAACTGCACGAAATAATTGAGTGTTGGGCCAAGAAAACACCAACACAAACGAGCGCCAAGGCGAACACAATATCGCCAGCATATTGGAACAGTCTATCGAGGAAAATTGGATATTCAAAAATGCAAGCAGAATATGCAATGCCAATAACGTTTCCTATGAGAATGGGTGACTTTACGACACCGAGAAGAACCTTTCCAAATATGGAGAAATTTATCAGGTGGAAGGCCTCTTTCCGTTTTCAGTCTGTTTGAAGAGATTACGCCATAGATACCGACAATTACTAGGAATATCGGTGATGAGATGAGATCGTTGGATATCATCAGCATGGAAACCATTACGTTTTCCTTTGCTGGCCATAGAGCATTAAAAACAGGAATTCCAGAAATGATGTAATTGATGTAAGCACACGGGAAAACTGTGCTCAGGTACGCCTGTAGTCGATCTCTGAATGGATAAATCATCATTAAAGATACTGCGAGATACGTTGTAATACTCATTAAAGCAGCAATGCCGAAAGGCTGGAAATCCAGCTCCTTCAGCTTCTTTGGAGCGATTCCTCTGATAATCAATGGCATGAAACCAATGAAAAAGACAACACCATTCAAAGATGCATCAATATATTATACATCAAACTTTTCCTTTGAACATTAATGGATAATTTAAAAACCAACTATCAAAAATAAATTTGGGCTAGAAAATAAAAAAAAAATTGAAAAGATAAAATTGTTGATAAAAATATTTTAGACAGTAAACAATAGGAATACGTTAAAAGTCAAGTAATGGCAGTGTGTCGAGATCATTGTACTCAGTAGTTTTCATATTTAATTTCGAATAAATACTATTAATGTCGATTGGAGTATCTCTAGGTGTTTTATTACACCAGTGATATATCCTTGGTTTAGTTTTCTCAAATGTAACGAAATTAAAATGTATTAAAACATTAATCGTCTCCCTGATCCTTGCCAAGTCGCACATTAAATCTTTGGCCATTTGGGCCAACTGAAATTGAGGATTTCTCTGAATATACGAAAATATTGCAAATGTTTGATCATTTTTGATGACAGGGGACGAAATATCGACAGTTTTCGTCGTTCTGATGTTCGGATTCACGTTCTGTGATGGTTTTGATGTTTGGATTTCCCTCAATATCGACATCAGAGAAAAAAGTATTCACAGCATCACGAAATTTATTTAATCGTTCTCTGCTCAATTTAGAAGTGAGAATAAAATTCTTTTTCTTTTTGATTTGAACTTCAAAACACATTGACGAACACATAAAATTTCATTGATATCCCATACACGGCTTAATCATTATGCAACGTTATATTGACTGTTTAACCAAAGGCTTGATTTTGTTTTTCTTAAGAAATGATATTAATATCATTTGAAATTTACTACACTGTGTTAATGAATTATGGTTATATTGTATGTTTTAATTATATACATTAGGCCCAAAGGAATATGTATTTTGCTATGCTACCATCTGATTCGGATATTCCTTTTTATAGTAATAATAATAATTTTGATAGATTCAGATTTTTTCTACTTATACATTGGAATGATAACCATTTAAATGATGCAAAACAGTTATTATAGCAAATTCTTTGTTATATGCTCCACCTTCAGCATTGGTTGCTGTCTTTGCACAATATCAAAATAGAATTAATTGAAGCAATAGCAATTGCTTAACTTTGATTTAAATTCAAAAGGGAACATTGGTAAATAAGAATCTGGAATTATTATTAGTTATAAATTCATATGCTTGCCCAGAATAAAACTCATCCCACGATGAATAAACACTAATCATACAAAAGAACACTAATTATAACATTAGAAATTAACTGATCGTTATCATCACCTCTCTTGGCAAAATAATGACATATTCTAAATTGATTGCTTTTTCCAGCAATCTGATATTCCAAAAAAAAACTTAAAATCTTAATTAAAGAATTGTACATCGAACAATGGCCATATTTTTTATAGTCATGGTTACCATTGTTTAATAAATACATAGAAATAAAGTTCTATGATGCCTCAAAGCATTTATCCCTATTATAAATTGATTAATAAAATATACATTTGCCCATAACAAAATACATTTGGTGACAGATGTATTCCAATATCATCAACGGATTTATGAACAACAATATATTTAAACTCGATTAAAATATTGTTATTTCCTCCGTTTTGGCAATTACTTAGTCTGTATTGTTCGATCAATAATGAAAAATAATCTGTTATTTTTGATGTCATTGAAAATGCATCCGGACTTCCTATTTTCGTGTTGTCGATTAATGTGTTAGATAAATATGCTTTCTTTGAAGATTGATCAACATAATTCTCTCGAAAATAACTGTTTTCAATATGAAGATCATGCGTGAATCGAAAAGCATCAAATGAAGTCCTGACTTGATTGTTATTCATAAAATCACAACTCTTGATTCGGCAAACACTATCAGATGTAAAATTGATATAAAATATTGTTGATGTAGATTGACTGTTGTTGAAAATTTAACAAAAAATCACTTTGGCATCATCATTCAAACTTTCTATACAAAAGCCACTATTCCATTTATATATTGAGAATTTGAACTATTAACATTATTATAAAGCAATTTTCCAGACAATGCAACAACAAAGGTAAAACCACCAATCGATTTTGATTTTCTACAGGTTGATATAGATGATTGTAAAAAATAGTTTTTCTCTGATTGGAATCTTGCTGAATTACATTGGAATGATAATCCTTGATAATATGAAAAGCAACTTTTGTAGCAATTTCTTTGTTGAACATATTGGGCATAATTATTTCTAATTTGAACTGCTCTATCTTGAGCATCGGTTGCTATGTTTCCACAATTATTAAATGCCGAATATTCAATTAATATCAAAATCTCTTTAGTTAGCTTAATTGAAATTACTGAATTTTGATCCGAATTTTAAAAAGTGCATTGATAGATATAAAAATTAGTATCATTCCTCTCAAATCTGGATTTTGAATTTACAATTGTTTCGTAGTTTCCAGAATAGAATTCATCACATGAAAACTTAACGCCAATCATTCGCATTACTATCACCATTAAGCCTTAAATCAAAACTTTACATTGTGAGGAGTAAACTCCAAGCAACAAGATAAAATGTCACGGTTTTGAAAAAAATGTCATTTTATATTTTATAAGCTTGGCACTTTTCAAGATTTGCCAATCTGATAATGTAAAATTTGGGACTTGAGCGGTTTCGTCAACTTTACAAATCCTCTCAAAATTGAGAGCCAATGTTGCGTCAAGTTGCGGAAGCTCAAAAAAATTGAATACTCTTCGGCAAGATTTGAGAGGGTCAAAATTTTAACGTCATTGCAAAGTCACTTTTGGTGATTCTTGCTTCTCGTTGAAGCCTGCTCACCATACTTGCACCACAGTTACTCCATCCTGTGGAGATGATAAGAGTCTTAAGCCGAGTTGATTCAAGTTGGCCAGCATGAGATACAAATCAAAGTCCGTCAAAACAACGAAACAGAGAGAATCCAGTTGACACACGATAGCTTGGCTATAGCAATTGCATATTACGTTGTCAAATTATATCTCGAAAAATTTCAAAATAATGCAAAACTTCGATTTCATATTTTTATCAACTAACACGGATTTTTAGCGACATCCAAAGCAGAAGCAGCGTAAATCCTACCAAATCTCCGTATTACAGCAATCATGGGCTTGTTTTTAAATATTGCCAATTTTTAATAATACGCTTCCATAATACAGACTATTGGATTTTTGTTATCCTGTATGTGCTAAGCATGTTGGCTTCTATTTAACTGTTCTATTTCAATTATATAAAATTCGCAAAAAAAATTTGTCAATTTATCGGCTATTGCTCAGTATAGTTACATTTCTAACGTGCGTTAGAATATTGTTTCATTACATACATAAGACTATTTATACTTTTCAACGTTCAAAAAAAATCAAATATCTTATAGCTAACATTTATATCTAGAATTGAAATTACATACGTTAGAAGAATATGTCCAATTGAAGAAACTGATGGATGCCCAAAATGTATATATTCCTATTTTAGATTTTTATCATATCTTTGAATAAACATGTTTTATAGCTCATATATACTGTTTTTCTATATATTCTATATATAAAATGCATATTGTCAGTTGATCTATATTTGTGCATTTGATTTTTTGCGTGAATATTTTGGGCTGTAATTCATTAAACAATGAGAGAGTATTCATTAGAAGAAACAAATAATGTAAATCCAATGATATTAAAGACGAGCTAGATTAATTTAATAATGCAAAATATCGAAAAGTATATTTATGTGCACTTACTATACACAAATCATACAGCGTAACGCAGTTAATGTATTTATGAGTTAGTTGTTTCTTAAAATCGAATTGTTGTATTTCGCATATATTATAAACGTGCATCATTGTGACGATTTGAGTATTATGAATAGGATGCACTTTTTGTAAATTCGTCACTTTTCATTTTTGTAAACTTGGCACTTTTTGTATTTTGTAAATCCGGCACTTTTCTTCTTTAATGAAAGCTTTCAGAACGTACGATTATGGAAATTACTATGAAGTGATGAGAGACATCAAAACAAACGCCGATGCAAAGCACTCTTTCGTGGACTACAAAACTACGCTTGAGAGAACCCTTTTGAAGAAACCTCCGCAAAATGATATTCAAATTCAGAACCAAAAATCGATAGAAGATGCATTAAAGGCCCAAAGGATGAACAGAGATATCCCAGTTCCCGACTCCAAACAGATTTATGATGATTATTTGCAAATGATCAAAGAAAGAAATCCTTCAGAGCGATACACGATCTTCATTCGCTATCTCTCTGTGTACATGGGTGGATCTATACCTCATAACATGTTTATTCGCTTGTTTTATCAACTCGTTGATAAACCACCACTTGATGATCAAATAATGCTCTATTTACCGAACTTTTTGGCTTCGATCAGTTTCAACAACTTCACGAATGTTCGCACCAATTTTGCTAAACCCGAAGACGAAATCTGTGCAGAAATCGTGATCACAAGTACCGCAAACTCTACGTCACCAGAGGCATATCATTCGATCTATAAAACGTTCAAGCTGTTGTCTGAGGGTTACATTTCACCAGCGATCGCAAAACAGCTTCTTTCGCAATATTGTCCGGCTGAATCTTTAGCTAAGCTTGATACTATAAAGAACTTTGCAATTTTCAATCCAGATAGAATCCCTCATGAATACATTCTATGCTCAGAATTCACAAATCCTCTTAATGAAAAAGATGCAATTGTTAAATTCGAATCAACTGAAGCTGCAAACAGAATTCCAACACCATACGAGTCCGTTCCATTTGAAACTATCAAAACTCAGCTTCTTTCCACAAGAAAACTCATTGAAATGTTTGTTAACAAACAACAGCCTCCTCTCGAAAGATTGATTCCATTCTTCGGAATTAAAAGCAACGAAATCATCGATCAGTTCCCTAAATTCAACCATTTGGCCATTAAGCGTCTTGTCAGTGTTTATGAAAAATTTTTCAGCAATTACAAAGATTTTTCACACTTTAAGCTCAACAGATTAGCAAATAATTACTTGGAATTCCGCATTGCATACAAGAGAGTCCTCAAAATGCTCTTTGATCCAGCTCATTACAAAGTTCCAGGTGCAAGAACAGTTCACATTGGAAACACAGAACAGATCGAGAAAGCACATAATCTTCTTAACCAATTCATTGAAACCATCTTCCCAGGGCAAGAAAATCTTGTCGCGAATTTCAATCTTCTCAAGAATTATCTGTACAGCGGCAAAGTTTTTACAGGAAGTAACGCAGCCATTGCTTATTGCCTTGCAATGTCTGAATTAGTTAGAGTTATCAATGCTTTTGAAGCAGGAAAAATTTGCGAAGCTCTTAAGGAAGAAGATGGTCTTCGCAAGCTTTATAAGAATACAGAAATGCAGTGTGTCGATCTCATCCTTATCAAAGCAATTCGCGCAATTAATAAGATTAATGAGATTTCCGAATTTGGATTCAACGTTTTGCAGCCAAAGGAGTTCTTCATAACATGCATCCATTTCGAGAACGAAAATTTCACTATTGAAACCCAAGTTTCTCCAATTATGTTCAATCCAACCTAAATTTATAAATGTAATTTTGTAGAATTAAAGAAGTTATTGTTATTGATCAATCAAATTGTGTATTTCTACTTTAAAAATTATAAAAATAAAATATATTGTTTAAAAGAATCCATTTTGTTGGTATATATAAGGGTATTGAAGATAAATTTGATAAAATAGAATAGTTTAATCAAATAATAAAAAATAAATCCTCTAAAAATTAGAGCATAGTCAATAAATCATCCTGAAGGTTGATGAAAGCGATGGAGTTTCCAACAGACAACCGATGAATCATTGGTGGTTCCATCAATGGAGCACCTAAGAAGCCATAAATCGCTCTCTCATTTTCACGATAAACAAGCGAAGTTGTTGCTGTCCTTGGAAGCATGAAGAGGCCATTTTCATCAACATTACCATCTGCTGCTGAAACAGATTCACCATCAGGAGCAATATGGAAAACAAACCATGATTCTCTCTTGAGATGGAACGCGTAAACATACGTGTAATCTTCATTTGCGCGTCCACCGAGTAAAATCAAGACTGGACCAGCTTGCACCATAGAAGAGTTCGTTATCTTTGTGTTGATTTTGACGCCCTTCGGCATAATCTGTCCAATCTCGTTCGTATCAAGATTTATCGTCATAACAGGAGCGTTGTCTTCTTTAGCGCCACCATGAATGTATAGACGGTTATCAATCAAGCAGAATGGTGTTCCTGTTCTTCCTTTCACGTCTACATTCAAGAAGTGCCATGTCTTCGTTTCTGTCTCAAGGATACTTAAATCTGACAAATAGTTTCCGTTATATCCGCCCCATATGAATACTTTATTGCCGTATGCTTGGACAACAGGTGCTGTTCTTGCAGCCGGAACAGGGCCTTTGCATTCAGGACGAAGAATTTCAAACGTCTTAACGTTGATTAAATGAAAGTCTGCCATATACTGTTTGTCAGCATAGCCTCCAAAGATTACGAGATAATCATTTAATAGGGTCGCTCTCGCACCAGATCTTGGCATAAGATCAAAACCATTGCACGAAAGCTGTGTCCAAGTCTTATTAGCGAAGTTAAAGACCCAGACATCATTAAGAGGTAGATTTTCTTTGTTCAAACCATATCCAATGTAAAGTAATCCGTTATTAGAATCATATGCACTGAAATGCGATGACCTTGGACAGGGCCCAGGCCCATTAGTATTCAATAGCGACCACACAGCTTGCTCCCAGCCCTTCAAAAGTGTCGGATTGTGAACAACAGCGCAAGATGTTATCGGTTGATGCGTAACTAATGAGTCATCTTTGTTGTCTGACCTGTATCCGGACATAGGAACGTATTCGTCGGGAGCTAGATAAGCAAAAGCTTGTGGATATGAATTAACAACACTACTTTTAGGTCCCATAATAATAAATGAACTGAATTTATTTCTTTTGGAAAAATTTTTATAAAAAGTAGGGTCTAACAAAAATTCACCGGGTCGAAAATAAGTCATTCAGTACAAATCAGATGGAAGCAAGCTTGCTTGTATGCTAGGAAATGTGTAGTGATAGATAGTTATTGTAACTGAATTTGTTGCAAGCTTGCTTCGATCTGATTTGTACTGAATGAGCTTGTTTGCAAATTAAAATTGTGATCA
>JALKBU010000438.1:0-40183 GCA_023091735.1 Trichomonas tenax
ACATTGCATCTGCATGCTTCAGTTCAATAGTCATGGCATTATCAATTGTCTCATCGATTCCGATTGTTTTTGTGTAATCCTTCGGTTTGATTAAATGAATCGGGAACAATAAAGGAACTTGAATGTATTTAGCTGCTAAAGCATTGAAGGCGTCCATTTGCAACATATATTTAGCAAGTCTTATTTTGCATTTTGTACCTTCATGTTTAGAGCATGCAATCGTTAAATTATTATAAACAGCTGTTCCCATTTGATCATTTGCTGCTGTTATTCGCCAAGGTGTTGCTTGTCCGATGTTATGAAATCCGAAATTAAACTTTTGCCCATTGGCGTAATATTCAGTTATAAATGCATTTTTACCGGTAGCGTCAACCCTCCATGAAGTCAAGAGCGGATCATCAACAGGAACTAAACAAAAACCGTGATATGAAGGAATTATTTCAATTGTTATTTTACCCTGGAAGTTAGCGAGATAACAAAGATGACGAAGTGTTAAGAATGAATTAAGGTAAACCTTTGTCTTTGTTTTAACTTTGACTGTCCTGTTGTTATCAATATTCGAGAAATTAACATAAATTCCCGGAACATGTGGGTCCATTCTTCTAACTTTACCAATCGTTGCGTAATCATCACTTGTCTCTTTCGCTTCGGGTTGGACTGAATTCCTCAATGCAAACCATTCATAATTTGCAAACGTAACTGTTTGGATGAGGTCAGAATTGCTATACAAACGATAGCCTGCGATGCATTCAGGGGCGTATTGTGTTCCGTAATAAAATAATCGTCTTCCAATTCTGTTATCATTTAATTTTGGCACTTGTAACTCATGTTCTTGCTCTAAATAAATGTATGAATTGTCGATAGAAATGATTTCAAACCTGTTACAAGCAATGTCGACCATTGTTGAGCTTCCTTCTTGAATCGTGCCAACGTTTCCGTAACTCACTGCGTTAGTGTATTCATAAGTTCCTGGGATGATTTCAGATTTAGCGATTGCATTATCACAGGCTTCATACCAATCAGTGATGTTACCGCTTAATGAATCAATAATCGTAGGTGTTTGATTTTGGGCTGCGTACATTATTTATTACTCGATAAAAAAATTAATTTGCAAAAAATAAATAATCAAAATTAAAATTCATCTTCGAGCTTGTACCTCTGTTTGAAGTCCGTGTACAACTTATTTTTAACAATAATATCGCCGTGTTCAACAATAGTTGCCCCATCAATTCCGTGTTCTGCATTATATTCATTAAGCATTCCGATAGCTGTTTCATCTTGTTGTAATCTGCAGAAGAAACCAACAATCTTATTATTAAGCTCTTCAACATTTTGGTTTTGCATTTGAACAGCCAATTGTTTGTCTTTAAAGGCTAACTCATAATATTTTGAATAAGAATCAGCCGCATTATGAAAAGTAGTAATATTATTTTTAATCACTTCATCAATTTGTCTCGGGTCTTCAATAGCATTTAATGTATCAAAAGCAAACTTTCTTGCTGTAATTTCCTGCTCTAATTTTGTTTGTTCATATTCTTTTTTACTTAAATCCTTTTGTTGTTGCAAACGTTCGGCTTGTACAGTTTTAAGTGCTATTTCTTTGCTCAATAACATTCCGGGTAAAGAGTTCTCGAAGTCATCTCTATGTTTTTGAGTCGTAATATCGATTTGTGTTTGATAAACTTCATCATTTAAGTCTTTCATTCGTTTTTGTAATTCAAATTCCTTTTGTTTATCAACTTGTTTATGTATTGAATCAGTAATTTGTTGAGCTATTGTTTCAGGATCGACACCTTCAACGAGCTTTTTCATTCTTGCTGTTTCGTTAATTAATTTTTCTTTATTTGTCTCATTTTCTTTTAAAAGTTGTTTCTAACGTTCAATTTGTGAATAAAGTTCTTTCATATTTTCAGTTTCTTCATCAAGTTTTAATGTTTCATCTTTAATTTTTTGCAGGTCTTTATCATATTTTGCATTAATTGCTTTTACTGCATTTTCGTCAGGTTGTAATTGTTTCTCTAATTTTAAACGTTGGTTTTGTCGTTGCTGCTTCATCATTGACTCTAACAATTCATTCACGAATTGTAATTGCTGTTGTTCATTTACACATTCTTGAAATTGTTTAATGAACTCTTCACTTTTCAAACTCTCTAATGTCTTTCTCATGGCTTCATTTTGATTTTTCAAACTTTAGACCTCTCTGTCCGCCTTCTTTGAACTCTCGATTAAAACATTGTATTTAGTCTATGCTTGCAATCGTTCATTCTCAATTTTCATATCATTTAATTCAGCAAGTTTATCATTATAATTCATTTCAGCGGTTGCAAATATGTTCGAATTATTCAATTTTGATTCCTGATATTGTAAGTCTCTCTGCTTTTCCTCAAGTTTGAATTTCATCTTTTGATCATCAATTTTATTCTTCAATTTGTTTTCATTTCCTTTCATCTTTAGATCTTTCTTACGTTCACGTTCTTGTTCTAATGAACTAGCAACATCATTTATCATTCGCTCTTTATTATCATTATTGTCTCGCAATTGATTTAATTGTTGCTGTTGAGGATTGACTGCAGGAATATACGGTGATGCAATTGAATTCATGACTGATCTTCTTAAATCTTGCATTGTCGGATGAAGTTTAAACCTTGAAGGCATTTTATCAAGCAAATGCTGAGGTATGTCTTTAGGATCTATCGATCTCTTCAATAATGTTTTCTTGCGACGATAAACTCTTTTTTTCAGTTTTGGCATTTCTCAATGATAAAAATAATTTATTTATTTTTTGTGTCTGATCCTTTTTAATCTTTCTGCAGCCTTTGCCTTTTCTAATTCATTTCTGTATAAATTGTTTCTCAAATTATAAAATGCATAACCTTTATCGAACGGTAGCAGTGCAGAATCAATATATCTTTCTCTGTTAAAGTTGGTTCTGATAGAGAATCCCCGGATTTCATGAAGTTTTCAGCAGCTTCTCCTTTAGAAAGAGGCTCTGGCGAGTTAAAGATGCGATCTGCAACAAGTGTAGCAGCTTTGGCTTTCAGAACCCCAAATACTCTTATGTCTAAAGGTTGATATTTATCCGTTCCTGATGTTGGGATGTAAATCAGCTGAATGTTGCTTGCAATTGCTCGCATTTGCACTTCATGGGTTGTGTGCGATGTGTATTTATCGAGAATAAGTGCACATGGTTCGAATAACGTTATTCGACCATTCTTTGAGCAAATCTAGGTATTTCACCATATTTTCGGTGCTTGTGTTCCCTCCTTTCGAGTGATCAACAATATATCGACCTCTAAACCGTGAGCTTATGTCACTGAACTGTCTGTGGCACAATGTTGTTGTTCCGGTTGCGAGAAAGATTGGTGTCATCTTTTCACCGGCCAAATTTATGGTTGCAATAGCCATGAACTTTTGTTTTATATCCTGTGGAATTGCAGCCACTTCTTCGGCACCAGCTTCAGCTAAAACTTCTCCATCTAGTAAGAGAGAGTCCATTGGCCCAAAAATAATCGTTATCGTCGTGTCACCCCCTTCTTAAAACCCATTGTTAAGATTGAGGGAAATTTGGGTATTATTGACACTTTTTTGTTTCTTTCAAAAATGAGAGAGAAGTGTATTGACTCCATTTTTTAGGATTTAGCGACCAAAATTGGTGAATTTAGAATTTCATACATATGTGCGATATATACAGATGCCTTTAATTACCCGACCAAACAGTTAGAGGCACCTTTTGTATAAATTTTTTGACAATTATCGTCTGTATATCACTGAAATTGTGTTAGCAATGATATATTAAATTTTTAAAATTGAAATAATTTGTAAAGTTTGGATTTATTTTGAATTTTGCCTTCCATTTTTGGTTATATTCTTGGTCAATCAAGCTTAAGCTATTCAAGTGCACTCACAGCCGGACAGAACTGTCTTCTAATAATACATTTTTAACTCATAATAGTAAATAAGAAAATATCTATATTTTTAAATATCATTTTATATACTACTGACACATCACTGAATGGAATACAATGATACGTATATACCATCTGCTGTCTTTTTGTTGATTTAATTTGTAATTTGTTGCTAAATTGTAAAATGTGGATCAACATAAGCGACAATAGTAATATCCAACCGGATAGTGCGTATTCCTATCGTCACTAAAGCATATTGATCATACTGGCAATGTTGTCCGTAGACACTCGAAGTCAATACGCCTCTAATGCGCCAAATTTTTTCCCGCCATTATTTATAAAAAATCTTGTAGTGCATTAAATTATAAACTTATGCGCATTTCTATGTAAATTTAACTATTTATCTGAGTTCTCAAGTTTTTGATTTCTCTGGATTTAATATTTCCTTATGTGACTTCAACCTTATTATATACAAAGACATTAGAAATCAAAGAACTATTTAAAAATATATGTTATTGTTAAATAATATTCGAATATTAGAATTCATTCCAAAAATGTAATACTTTAACCTAAAACATTAAAAGTATTGTTTTATATAAGCTATAAAATAAGAATAGCCAATTAGAATATGCTAGAAAGTTGTAGATTACGAGAAAGCTATTTTTTAGTCCCAAAATTCCTGATCAACAAAAAGGACACATAAAAATATTTTTTCGAAATTCACTTAAAAATGGATTCCATATTGTATCTAAATGTTATTTTTAAATTAAATTTGATCGATTTTCTGTTTAGATTTTTGAAAGTAAACCATTCAAAAATACAAATACCCAAAATTTCCTAAAAATTCTTAAACACAGACAGCAGAGCTCCAATATATCGAAAGAAAAAATTGATCGTATTATGAGTTGAATCAAAGTAAAATGATTTTTATACGATAAAAAAATATTTTTTTTATGTTCAGTGTCTATCATCGAGATATCGAGCCAATCTGTGTTCCAATAGAGGGCACTGAAGAAGAAGGCCTCAGTAAGATCTACATCAACAATCATATCATTCATGAAAACGGAAGTGTTTTTATTTCGACTTTTAGATCCTCCCCTGAAGCTCGTACAATGTATCAAATTATCAAAACATCAGCAATAAAACACGCTGATTTACCGGCGTGCGGTGAAAGAGAGCAATATCCTGATGAAACAGCGTCAGAATATAAGTATTTAACTTATAAGGAGTATTTGGCGAAGATTGAGTCCTTCGCTCGCGGTCTCCTCGAGCTCGGTCTGCAGCCTGGTGATAAAATCGGTATTTATTCCTCGAATTGCATCTGGTGGACCACTGCATTATTTGCTGCTTCGATGGCCGGTTTCACGATAGTTCCAATCTATGACTCCCTCGGCCCTGGTGCCGCCGAATATATTCTTAACCACGCAGAAGTTAAGGCACTCATTGTTAGCGAATTTAAGTCTAAGACTGCGATTCAGCTTCTTCCTAAAGCGCAGATGATTAAGCATCTCCTGGTGATGTCAAATAATATTCCAGAAGGCGTAACTGAACAAGTTAAGTTCCACACCTGTAATGATGTCGAAATGAAAGGCAAAGAATCGAATGCCGTTCCTATTCCATCGACACCAGACCACCCAGCTGTCATCATGTACACGTCTGGATCGACAGGAACACCAAAAGGTTGTGTCCTTCTCGAATCTAACATTGTGGCAGGTGCAGCTGGATTCTCAATGCTCGGTGTTTCAGCGACAATATACGACACATACCTCTCATTCTTGCCATTGGCCCACATCTACGCCCTTGTTTGCGAGATGATTGTTTATAACCAAGGCTGCAAGATTGGCTACGCAAGAGGCCCGATCAAGTACATCATGGACGATATCCAAGCGCTTAGGCCAACAATAATGACCGCTGTTCCAAGAATTTTGAACAGAATTTATGATGTTATGCACGATAAAATCCGCGAAAAACCAAAATTCATTCAAAAGATCATCAATTTTGCCATCTCACTCAAGGCAAAGGCATACGCACAGAACTCCGCTTCTTCATTAATCCTCGATAATTTCTTACTCAACAACTTCAGAGCAGCTCTCGGAGGTCGCATCAGACTCATTGTCAATGGTGGTGCCCCAATCATGAAGAATGTCTTCGAGTTCATCTGCTCTGCCATCACACCAAATATTATTCAAGGATACGGTCTCACGGAGACATCTGCTGGCGTCGCCGTTCAAGAGGCACCAGCATCAGACCCAACAACAGTCGGACAGTGCGGTCTTTCCTGCCAAGTCAGGTTCAGAGCTGTTGAAGGAACTGATTATGATGCTAAGGGCGAATTTCCAAAGGGTGAACTTCTCGTTAAGGGCTCAATCGTCTTCCAAGGCTATTATAAGCAGCCAGAGCTCACAGCTGAAGTCCTTCAGGACGGATGGTTCGCTACAGGCGATGTTTGCCAGCTAACAGAAGAAAAACAGATCAAAATCATTGACAGAGCCAAGCAGCTCGTGAAATTGTGTCAGGGTGAGTATATCTCGCTTACAACATTATCAGAACAATACGGCCGTGCGACAAAAGTCTCATTCATCTTCGTTTACGCCAACTCACAGTACGATCGCCCGGTCGCTCTCGTCATTCCAAAGCGCAGTGTCATCGAAGGATGGATTGCTGAAGGAATTTCAGAGCAACAGATTCCTACAAACGAGAAATGCCAGAAGGAGTTGATTGAGAACTTGGCTGAGCAGTTCAAGATCAGCGGAATGCGTGGATTCGAGAAGATCGACAAAGTTTTGATCGATACAATCGAACCATCAGTCGAAAATGGTTTGTTGACACCATCAATGAAGCCACAGTTCAACTCTATCAAGAAGAAGTACGAAGCTCAACTCCTCGAACTTTGCAAGTAATTTATTTGATTTATTTTTTATTATTTCTATTATATAAAGAAAACGTTTCTGAATCTTTCTTAAATTTCAATGTCCTAATGACAAATCGTTTACTCACATTCATTATGTTATTGCAATTCAAATTTACTATTTGGAGTGTGTAAATATAGGAAACAACATTGTGAATGGATTATGTTTCTGAAATAGAAGATATGTTCATTGTGTTGATAACGGAAAACACAATATTAGAGAAAATATCAATCGAATGTGGCACAAGAAATTTGAGAATTCTGAAAATTCATATGGCAATTTTAAAATTTACCATCTCAGAAGATATTCCATAAGATAGGGAGTTGAATTGTCCAGAGAAAAATCAATGGACAAAGGAAAATAACATTCACAGATTATTAAAATGTTCGAATTTTTATCAAATTGTTGAAAAATATGAAGCAAAAATCGGATTTTTCTTAATTTTAATAATAGATTAAGCTAAATTTTTGGTATGTACTGTAATTATCAAGTAATGTTGCATATATCTCTGTTTTTTAAAATTTTGAAAATATTAAAACCAATAAAATTGCTCGAATAACAAGTCAAATAATACAAACTCATAAACGCATCCTATTTGATCTGATTGAAAAGGCCTTAATCCAATTCAATTCACTTTATTCGTTTGATATTTGAACAAATAAAAAACTTTTATTACTTAATTTATTCCCATATTCAACATACCAAAGATTATGTTTGTTTCATAACATAAAATATGTAAGTTATGCAAGATAAATTTGGAAAATATTTTGATTAGAAATAATTCCACAAATTCATTAAGCCAACAAACAAACCAAGGCAATTCAATTAGGGTTGCAATTGATATATTTAATCATAATGAAAATCAATATTTTTGAAGATAAAAAATATAGAAGAGGATTTCTATACAAATCAGTATAACTTAAACAGTAAGGAGAATAATTGTATAGTTTCAGAATCAAGAGATTTGAATACCGAAAATATCAAAATGCGCATTAAATCGACAATAAGCAGGTCAGAGGTATCGCAGTCGTCAACAGAATGAAGCAGCAGTCACATCTCTCCAAAACAACCAGAGAAAGAGAAGAAAAAGACAGCTTAAATTTTATAAAAACGGTTTTTATCGGTTTAAAAATGCTTGAACGAGCTATTTTAGAGTTTCCCGGCGATAGGACGCGTTACGAAGTCGACAACATCGCTAATTACGAAGGCCCTAACGAGCTCGGCCTTCTCGAAGCTTTAGAAGCGAAAGTTGATACAAGAGAACTAACACTCACTTTTCTTGGCGAAATGTTTCCGAATTTGCAAAAACTTCGACTCAACAACTCGATAATACCGTCTGTCCGTGATATCGGATGTGAATTAGTCAACTTACGCTTTCTTTCGTTAGCTAGATGCAATTTAACATCATTGGACGGAATAAGTACACTTTCACATAACCTCGAAGAATTATATCTTGCTTTTAATCAAATTACAGACTTCTGCGATCTTTTAGGCATGGAAAGACTGAGAATTATCGATTTTGAAGATAATCTCATAGCAAATCTCGATGATATCGAAATTTTAACGACATCACCACGCTTACAAGCCCTGACATTAGCAGGAAATCCAGCAGCCAAAGTTTCAGATTATCGCGAAAAAGTTGCAAAATTACTGCCCAAACTCGTTTATTTAGACGAAAAGCGTCTTAAGCCGCGCCAGCCAAAGACGCCTCGCAAGATAAATAAAGTACCTTCCACAGTCAAATTCGAAGAAGGAGCTGAAAATAACGTTCCTCGGTCTATGGAGAAAATGCACAAAGAACCAGAGGTCACACCTCCTTCTCCACATTCACCCGCCTCGCCGCCACCGTCATCGGTAGCAGAGCCAAGCCAGACAGATAATAACATAACAATCACGCCATTAGACTTCTCACATATAGAGGATGAAGAGGTGCTCATGACAGAACAGATTAGAGATAAGATCGATGACAGACCTCCTTCATCGTACGGATCTTTCGAAACAAAAGGTTTTCCTGGGTTTTTCAAGAATCAACCCAACAAAATTCCGTCGAAAAACATCTTGACGCAAGGAAAACCAAAGATTTTCCGACCTATGTCTGCCAAGGGAAGACCCGGTCATTGATAATACCAATCTTTCCTTTATTTTTCTGTTTTTCACAATACTATACTTTTGTAAATAATTTATACTCTTCGTAATAACTCAAAGCCTACAAAATTCAAAATTATATTTGAATCATCAAATCAGTGTTTAAGTTCATTAGCATTTTCCTATGTTCTGACTAAACCATAAAAGAAGAGATATGATTGTTAATGATGAAAAAATATATCAATTTTTTTCAAAGAATTAAAGAACAATGTTTTATTGGAGTGATAGATATTAGTTGAAGAACGAATAACTTTGTGCATTCCTTGCGAATGAAATTGATGTAACACCAAGTAAAAAGATTGCGAAACCGACAATTGAGCAGATAAGGTCGCCATTAAGAACAGAACCAAAGTCAACTGTCTTTGCACCTGTGTCCATCTTTGGAATTTCAGCGCCTGAGTCTGAATCTTTTTCATGAATTGATTCAGTCCAGTCTGAGCTAAACCATTCGAAGTTTTCACGACTTAAACCGTAGTGGATATAGAAAACGGCACTCATTGCTACTGTTGCCAATCCACGAATCGCCAGGAAATTCGAATCTTTTGTATTATAGAATCTAAACTCGAAAAGTGCTGAGCTGACGATGACTGCGATGATATCGAGAAGAATAAGAATGCCATTGATGATCGAAAGTATGATTGGAGTTACGAATTTAGCTAAACAAATGAGCCAGATACCGAGGGAGACTGATGAAATCGCTCCTATGACTGACGTAACACCTCCAAAAATCTGGCTGAGAACACCAAACAATAATAAAATAAATGCAATCAAATATCTTGCGATTCTGAATTTCTTTGTGTATGAAATGAGTGCAGAAATGAGAATTGTTTGCAATACTAAGTCAGGATTTGGATTTCTCGTTGCTCCTCTGTTAAAATATGTGCGATTAAGGTCCCATTTGAGGCATGCGGGTTGTTGGTTGATGAGAATGTGTAATATGGCGCAAAATTCGAATCCCATGCCAAGAAGTAATTGATAAAAACAGAAGTTATAAACTAATCGGTTATAGAATTTAAGTAATTGCATTTGGACACCGAATCCATATATCTTGAAGAGAATCGGAAGAATGATCAATATAATAGCCATAATCGTAACTATAGCATCATAATGCAACGTTCTTCTGTAAGTTTCGGTCATTCCGACGAAAAATCCGGAGCCCTTCGCATGACATGCTTCGTACCATTTATCGGAAATGGCACTGATATTGAATCCTGATCGATAACTTGTATAACTCATTACGAAAAAAATTTTGTTGTCACATTTCAGATAAGTCCCTTTTGGACAAAATTGAGAATATTTTTGTCATATTTGTCAAGTAAATAAAACTTTGACACGTAAAATTTAAAGCTTTCTTCATATTTTTCATTGCTCATATAATGAAATAACTTAAGTCATTCTATTTATAAAATCACCACATGAATATGTGTTTAAATGACAAGAATTGAATAAATAATTTGAAGTTTTACTGTTGATGAATTATCATCACATTTTATGTGTAAGCTCGTTGAATTTATACTTATTCCTTTAGGGAGCCTGCAATGGAAAGACCAGAGATCTGTTTCAGAAAAGTCTGTTAAACTCTTTCCCAATATTTTGTCTTTGTTTTGAATTCATATATTTTCGATGAATGCAACTCTTCATTTTATGCTAAGGTCAAATTAATTTGCTAGATTTTCATCTTATATGAATTTCTGAGTCCACCTATCTACATACCCAGGGATTTAACTGTGAATCTACTTCCAATAATGAAAATTCTCTAATTTCTTATATTTTGACAAGTAAACAATTCATTTGACAAATAAATAATTTATTTGTCATGTAACTATTATTAATTTCGAAAAATGACTTCTAGAGGAACATCTCCAAAGACGCCGAGGATGTCACCGAAGAGATCATCACCAGAAAAACATGTTGATGACCAAGAACTCGCGAAAAAGGCTTTATACTCAGCATTAGTCCTTCTCGGAAAAGTACAGCTGAAAGAGAAGCAAGAACGCGAGAAACAGAGTGGATCAGATGACTTCTGGTCCAGAATTCAAGCGATTATCAACAAACACGAGTCCCAAATGGACGAAATCACAGTTCAAGCAGTAAACGTTAGATCGAAGCTGAACAACAAAAGACTCGAAGAAAGCAAGGCACACTCTGAAAGAATGAGCAAAGCTAAAGCGCAATATCAGAGTATACTCGAAGAACTCGAAATGTTATCTAAAGATCAGACAAAACAAAGGATTACAGACTTAACACAGAGACAAAACGAATTACAACACGATATTGATGAAATTTCTGCTAATAATGTACACTTAACTGAATCAGTCGCAAATTTAACATCTGAAACAGAAGAATGGAAAAAGAATCTCAGGACAGCAACATCATCTGTCGAAGCTAGATCAGCAAAAATCAAAGCTAGACGCCAAGTTTCAACAGAATCAGCAAATAAAATCGATATTCAAATCTCTCAACTCACAAATGAACTTGCTAGTGCGGAAAACGAAATAGAGGAGCTCAAAGAGAAGCGAGAAATGGTGAAACAATTAGTTGAAACTCTTGAAACGTCAAAATCTCATATTCAGTCCATTTTCATGCCTAATGAATAACTTTACTTTGTTTAGTTTTGTGTTTAAATACTTCTTTATTGTGATTATCAAAAAAACATAACTTTTATAAATTCTATAAAAAAATAATACAAAAGAATTAATGACGATTGTAAAAATAGTACCACAAAGCTGAAGCTGCCAACACGCCAGATGAAATGCCAGCGATTAATCCAACAGATTTATTATTATCCGGTTTCGGAATATCGAATGCTTGATAAATGAGATCTGGTGGGAATCCAAACGAGAGAAGCTGCCTGCAGGCATCAGCAGGTGATACTGCACTCCAATCTATCCATCTCGATATCCAAGTTTCTTCTCCCATCTCTCTAACATTTGCAAATCTTTCCGGAGTTCCTCCGCTTAAAGAAAACTCTTCGTGGACTTGTTTCATGATGTTTTCGCCACCAAAGTCTGCGTATATCTGACGAAGGAACTCAACAGCTATCGAACTATTGTTTAATCGCTTCGGTTGGTTGCTTGCGAAGAATAATTCTTGACAATTAACTGATTCGTCGAAATAGTAATAATAATCTGGACAACGAATCATTTGGAGAACACTGGAGCCATATCCTTTGCTAACTAAATACTGCATGAGCTGTAAAAATGACTCAAAGCATATATATGAGTAGAAAAATTGTGAAACACTCGCTGGCTCTGCGCCATCGTGGAGAGCTTTGAAGAATGTAAGCATGTCTTGGCTATCGAATGGTAAATTGAAATAATTCTCATGAAATTTCGAAAATTCGAGCATCTGAATTTTTCCGTCGAAATTCGTGTCAAGAGTCCTAAAAACTCTGTGAAGAAGTAATTTGACGATAGGTTTGATCTGCCCACGTGAATGTAATCCGAATTTAAAGCAGTCATGGAACGAAATCGAATAAGATATACACGAATGCATCATATCAGGTGAAATTGCACGATAAGAAAGAATGTGGATATCACCAACAACACGTTCAGGTAATAAATCAGGGTTAATTTGCACGACTAAGGTCGGAAGAATTAATTTTGGAGGTTCAAAGGCTCCATTTTCTGTTAAAACTATGATCATTGTAGGAGCATGCTGTAAGTCAATCCAATTATTCTGTATATATGCGAATCTGTTGCCAATAATAATTTTATAAACTCGGTTAAATGTGGGATCGGCCTTTCCTTTAAACGATTTCACGCACATATTGACAAAGCTATCGATAAGAGGCTGATTGACTCCTGTTACTTGTATCCTTGGAACAGGGAATAGATCGATTTTTTCACTTGACATAAAAATGATCTTTTTGAGCTACACACAACTAAAAATCTTCTATTTGAACATATTTCCTATTATATTATAGAACATTAAAGCAATTTTAATTTGAATCATAAAATATATTTTAAAAATAACCTATATTCTTTTGCAAACATTCGCTTCTCTTAGAGTTATATCATATCCTAAGTGCTTTGGACTGGTTTTAATATATTTTATTTTTTCAAAAAATATTAAAAAAGAGAGGATAAAATATCATGATTTTAGAATTATTTCGAGCTAATGGGTGAATCTAAGAGGTATAAACAAATCTAATAAAATTTAATAAATTACAAATAGAAAAAAACAAAAAGAAAATTACATTGCATAGAATGATTTGGCTTTCGAGATATTTTCCGGTCTTGTTGATGCGAGAATCTTAATAGCTTGTCGAATTACAACAAGTGCATCGGGCATAGAAGATGCTAGAATCAAATTATTTTTAATATCAGTATCTCTATTAATATACATCCAACCAGCCTCAATGAAAATGACCATGAACGCACCATATGCGAACAAGAAATCAAAAATGATTGAAACTTGGTCTGTTTGCTTCATCTGCGTGAAGAAAGATGATATATGGCTGAAGGAGAATCCATACTCAGGACATAGCTTTCCAAAAATCTCCTTCAGCTTTGGATCAAATTCGTAAGCGATCTGAACAGCGAGCTGCGAGGGTCCTGTTTGGACAGATTTTTCGCCCTTCCTGGGGAAACAGTGCGGCGCGTAATGGTTTACGAATTGTCTAAACGCGAAGAAAGCTAACGGATATGAATAAGTCTGCAAGAAGACCTGGCCAAAAGTGAGGAGAGGCTGGTGGAGGGGATACTGAGATCCCGACTGCGATAAAAATCCGGCTAGTAAGACGAGGAAGCTGCAATAAGCTTTATAATCTGTTTTAACTGAATCTGACTTCTGGGCATTTGTAATTCTTGTTAATTCGCCCAAAAGCTTCTTTTGGTCGGTTGTTGATAAATAATGATAAGCTGTTATATATTTATCTCCTTCGTGCTCGTCAATTTCACCGAGACCGAGCAGTATGTTCCACATGAGTGTCCTATACTGCATCTTTGTGCTTGGAATTTGTTTTGATAAGAACGAGAAATCTTCGGAGTTCTTCAGCATCGTCGCTAAATCGTGTCGAATCGTTTTTATCATTGTCTCGCGATCGGCGTTCCCAACTTTCTGAAAATTCGCAAGACTTACATAAAGATGGGAGCCACCGTTCATGAAAATATGTTTTTTTGGAAAAGTGACGTTTTTCATTTCCTTATAATTTTTTTGTTAGATTTAGATTCAAAATAGCCTATAACAGCTATTATGACGGTCATTTTTAAAAAACGATGACAATCGAGAAATAATAAATTGGGAAGTCAGTCTTATGAGACAGGATTTACGATGCCACAGATGACTGCTTTGCGATGCCAAGTTAATTGGTTGCAAAATCATCGTTTTAGTGACCACACATTTTCTATTAAACTATTAAGGGTCCGCTATGGCCAAATATAGGCTCTCAAAATATTCTATGAGATTGTCTAAAAAACGTATTTCCCACAATTTGATGCTTTTCAAGACAGAGAGATCTAGATTTACAATGATATTCGATTCTTTGCACATAGCATATTAGAGGAGATTCATTAATATCTCTCGCTTAAAAATCAATCAAAACATAAAAATCATGGACTTTGAAAAAGAAATGTGATTTTTTCAAAAAACTCGAGTGATGTGAAAATCAGGACCCTTTTTTCTTGCATTAATTCATTTGCTAATCATCGCTTAGCAGTATTTTGGTAATAAATTTGCAAAATACTAACAGGGAGATAAAAAAAAAAATCAGCAAAATTTGCATATTTCTCAATTTCAAGGTATAATTTGCATTATTTGTCGTACTGAGATCGCTGTAATGCCAAAATAAATTGAAAATACATGTTTTTGAAGATGATCTCACACAAATGTGAATTTCATAACAAAACATTGATATATGAATATTAAGCATAAAAATAAATGTATTATTACTCAAAAATTCCTCGATTTTTGTAAAACATATGAAAGCTTTAGGGCATTTACACGAAATAACGTAAGGGGAGACAGTTATGCTTTCAATTCACGCGGATGAAAGCCTAGAACTAATGTAGAGCTATCCATAAATTTGGGTGTAATAATTTTGCTTTTTAATCATCGTAAAAGCAGAGTTATAGATTGTATTCATATTTGCTGGCGATTTGTTAGTATTTCCTTTGATTTATACTTTATATTTGTAAATCATTGATATTGAATTCTTTGAATATTATGGTTTTATGAGAATTTATAGAGCTGCTCAGGATTGCTTTAATTTCTTAATAAGACTCATTATGTAAAAAACTGGAGAGCCCAATAACTAATCTGCCAAGCTTAGGAGATTATTATATAACAAGAAACTACTTCGAAAATTCAATACAGAGTGTCATAGCTGCATAAACACTCTTATCGGTTACAGGTTCGAATAAAACTTCATAAAACTTTTTTTTCAAAATATATAACCTTATAATTTTCCCTCTAAAATATCAGGTTTAGTGTTATGACAATGCATTCAACAAGCGATAAACATGAAACACAGATGATGTTAATTAAGTTGCAGCAGAACTTACTAATGCATATTTGCGTGTTATCCTGAATTTGTAATTTGCATTCTAACTTTCATATTGATTAGTTTTAATTAAACCTTATTGATATAGATATCATACTATTTATATGACCATTTGGCAAGATGAAGAGTATCTACTACACAAAGATACAACTCAACAACATCATAACAAAGAATGAGTCGCCAGAACACTGTATATTGTAAGGGACGCTACTTAATAGAAAAAAAATTATTCAACAACAATATAGCAAGAAATCAGGAGATAAGTAAAAATTAATGTGATAAAAATAAAAGTATATTTTTATCAGATATTTCGATGTCAATATGAGTTTCCATATAATTCATACATAAGATTCAAGAAATTTCATAGAGCCCAAGCTATGCTGGTGATTAAATACCTAAAATAGCTCGATAAACGCTCCTCAGATATATGGCTCAATGGCTAAGCCTTGGAAAGATAGATAACAATCACGACATGGTTTGATTCAATCAATCCATCATTTTTTGCTTTTTTTGAATAATTTTTATTGTATATTGTCATTATTAACATCAAAATATAACATGTATTAGCATGCACTTCATGCACACCTATTTTGTTAAATTAAATTTAGCACCGACTCATAAAAAGGCCGTGACACTCCCTTTCCCTGATTCAATTTCCTTGTAAATTTAATGGTAGACACAGGGGGTAGTGTAGATGCTCATACTAAAATATCTTAGCTCTACTAACTTAAGTTATGAAGAACATAATTTTGGAATTAGATTAAATAATAAGTTGTAATTTGAAAATTTATATGTCAAATTAGTCTAATCGGAAAAGTGCTTTTTTTACATATTAGTCGAGTGCTCGATTCTCGATGTAATTGTATTTTTTCTTTCTAATCATAACTACATATGTGCTCGTTAAAAAAAATCAATCCTTTGCAGAATAGTTATATGTAGGATGTAATGTATTAAAATGAGTAAGAGTTAATCATCAAATGAAATTTTTCAATTCAATCAATTAATAATACATTTGATTTCATGCTTTTACATATGATATGCATATTGCTGTATTAAGTAGTATGTGATTTATCATTTAATTTTATTTTTTAGCTAGTATAAAAAATAATTGAGAATTACGATTATATTTCGCTTTGAATGCTTAGCCAACATAGCTGCACATTCTCAAAAAATTATAATATATATGTATGCATAAAATATAGTTTCATAATCAAGATCTTTGTAAAATTGATTTTTTTCATTGAATTCATCAGTTTCAAACGAATTTAATTAATTTTGGTTTAAAAGCCAAATTTATTTCAACTATCTGTATGCTGCAGTTACTTATTCTGATTTTTAATTATAATTTATCATATTTGATTAAATTTGACAAAGACGTTAATTTTTTAACATATCTTTATTGGAATTTTTACGGCGAACTGCGATATATCTCAGGGAACTTTAATAACTTTCAGTATAAGTGTCCATCCATGACTGTATAGATTGAAGCAGAATCACTGTTTGATTATGTTGAATAAATTATCTTTTCGAATCTAATATTAAAATGGATATTGATAACGAATACAGTAACCACATACTCGAAAATCAAAAACCATTAGGACCAAATACCATTTTATTGAATGCAGTTTTAAAATTCAAAATGTATCTCGAGAAGTTATGTTAGCTAAGCCATGGTAATCAAGTATCTTAATCTTTGTGCTAGTGACTTGCCAATATTTCAAAGGTATAAAAATAGCAACCGACAATTTTTTTTTGCATATGTGATAATTAAATGAAATATCATAACATATATTACATGATATAAAATGCATGGTTATTTCAAAGTTTGGGCAAAATTCGATTTTTTGTGTAAATTGAATATATTTTCAACAAAAATGAGATCCATGGCTAACTAAATGTATAATAATATTTAGCTCTATGTTGTTGTTAACTATATCATTGTTTTAAAATATTAATATAATCCAATTCAATGATAAGAAGCATTTTATTAGCCCGAGAAGAATTTTTAAAAATAAGGTTAAGAGTGTCACAACCTTTACTCATAAGTTCTTTCATGTATGGACTACTGTCACCTATGGGGATGTCACAAAATGAAAATTCCACTCAGTTTTTAGACGAATTACTCAATATCAAGCAAAACAAATTTTAGTTTTTTTTCAATTTCAAAGAATTTTCCTCTAATTCTTTGTATAAAAGCTTTTAAATGCTATGCTGATTTCATATTCGGAGAAAATTTTTCTAGAGATGAGACCCCTTGCTGTCCACACTTTGGTTTTTCAGTTCAAAATTTTCCTCCAGAATTGCTATCAGGAACATGTTGTAATATGGATGTTGAACAAATTAAGCTTTTTTGAACGTTAGATCCTTAGAAATTTTCAAGCGACGATACGAAGGAAAAAAGTGAGAAAAATGCTCAATTTTTCATCAAAAGTCTTATTTTCCAAATCCGAGGTGCTCATTCGCTTGAGATGTTATAGAGGAAAGTATGTATGAAAAACAGCTACGAGAAATGTTTTTGTATCTTGAGAAAAAGTAACTTTTATAAGCGCACTTTGAGTAGTTTACATCAATAAGGTTAGTTATCTGTCTGTCCCTTAAAGTCGAGAAAGCTTGAAAATAGGCAATACTCAGCTCATCATCGTTGTTTCTCATCGGTTTATAAATGGTTTCATTCCTTCATTCAATAATTTTGATCTTTTCACAAACACTTCAATCATTCTAAACTATACCATTCCAAAAATTTCGTTGCATAACAGATTTTTACAATAGATTTCGTACATATCATAACATTATTGTATTTGATCGATAGCAAAATGGTTTCTTGGATTGGCTATGTCTCTATTTGACAGATATTGATACGGATATGATGGTCACAGGCTCCGAAATGACCATACACGATCGTAATTCACGACTAATTGTACAAATTTTAATAACAGCAGTGTTTCTTGATACTAAACTCATATCTGAGCCGTTTAACAATGGAGAAATTAATCACTTGAATGAAATTGAAGCAACATTATATTGATGAATAGTTCCTCTATATCATATATTTCCAAAATTTGAACAGTCAAAGCTTGGATAAATTACTGTCAAGAATCGAATTTTCGATCATTTTTACTTTGGACTAATCTTGCTATCATTGCAATACAAATTTCTTTTGAAGTTGTTTCCATTGTTTAAAAGCATCACAGCCATTGATTTTTAAAATATTTAACATTAAGATCAAACATTCATTAATCTAATAATATATAATTGCCCATCAATCCAAATAATAAAATTTAGATTCTCAGGAGATTTTATAATACAAATCATTAATATATTTAATATTCATATTAAAATATCGAATTATGACTATTCTATAGCCTTATTTTCAAGTACAATAAGAATATATTCTTTGAGTATTGTTTTAATTACAATAATAACTATATTTATAAAGGTAATTCAAAATATCAATAATAAAACTTGCTTTCAATTAGCAATATCAGCATAAATCATAACAAATTCTCATGATATATAGTTGAGATATTCTAAATAGGTAAATAATTGCATAGTTAAATTATATGAAATTCAAATTTTCATAAGAGTAAGAGTTTGCTCTTGCTCAATTGCATGGAATCATTCTGTAGAAGTAACATATATCTAAACAATCAAAAGAAATGATGTTTAACATGTATTTTCATCAAATGAAGAAGAAATAAAAATATAAAATAATTTTAAACGTACAGTTAAAAATAATGAGCAAAATTCCAGTTTCTCCGAGAAGGCTGAAGCTAATTCAGTCACTAAAGGCAAAACCGCAACAAAAACAAGAGAAAGTAACCAAAATTACCCTTATTCGTAATGCTTCTGATAAGATTTTCGTTAAAAATTATGAATTTACTTCAATTGACAAAATTTTCTCCGATTCACTACTATTATTACAACTTACAAGCAATCCTACGATACTTTACGATGCATGTGGAAAGAAAATTACATCTGATGATGAAATAACACCAAAATCCAAAATTTACGTTTCTTGCGGTGAAGAATTTTGCAAAAACACAGTTGAACTCAAACCAGAAAAGAAGCATCTACCAATTACAGAGGAAGTAAACATCGTTGAAGAAGTAAAACCCGAAATAAATTCTCCATTTGCTGAATTCCTCAAAGATCGCGAAGAAAAGGAGAAAAAGAGACAAGAAGAGATAGAAAAAGTAGAGAAAATGAATAAAGCAGTCAAAGAAGAAAAAGAAGAAGTGAAAATTCCCGAAGAATTGAAAATATTGCCTTATATTGTAATACTCTCAACAATGCCTTACGAGGATAGATGTAAAGTACCATTTGGTGACATTTTAATCAAAAAACTCAGAGATTATCAATTAGAATTGATTTCTGATCATTTAGCAAGTGCTGGATTCATAAACACAATTAAAAACGAATATATTATCGACAAAGTTAACGAAATAGCAATTAATTGCACCAACGAAATGAAATTAGAAGAAATTCAAATCGTATTTACTGGAAACAAGTTTTCTGGAAAAACATCATTAGCAAGAGAAGTAGCTTTGAATGTATACAGAAAGATCCAATTATCAAACATACCTGATTCCATTTTGTTTGTTCCTCTTAATTTCAAGAAAGTTGATTTTATGAATCCAGACTCAATTTTCGTGTGGATGGCCGAATCAATCATTTCTGCATTAGAATACTGCGTTGTCCCTTTAACGCCATTCTTCCATGACTTTAAAGATATATTTTATAGTGTTTTGGACTCTCCGACAGTTCCTGTCATCACTCAAAACATTGCATCGATTCCATCATTTAATGCGAAGATGTTGAACAAAACACTTAAAAATTTGCACAAATCTTATCACAACAGAGATGGATTACTTGAATTTGTTACAGAATCGATCAGTCTTCCAATTTCCATTGCCAAATCGTTCAATTTATCTCCATTTTTAGTTATTGATTCGATCAATAATTGTTGCGTTGAAATATCGAGAATATCAAAATTCCCGGATTACTTGAAACCAGTGAATATCGAAGAAATATTTAGAACAATTCTTCCGCAGACATCTTTTATTATTGCTAACGAAGATGCATTTAGTTTGAATTCCATCGATATCCAAACGAATGATTTGATTGAATACGAATCGAAGACAATCACAATCAATTTCAGTGACATCGAACACGGCCAAGTTACACCAGATAATATAGTCTTGGACAATTATTTCCTTTCTTCAGACGAATGCCGTGGATGCCCAGGGTATCTTGGTATGTTTATTTGTTTGGTGGACACCATAAATGACTATGAAAGAAAGCGAATACAAGAAAACAAAACGAAATATATTTCGATGATTGATAGAACGAAAGAGATTAAAATACGGACACAACTTCTTAAATTGCTCCAAGCAATCAATCATAATGATATTTTCAGTGACCTTTTAGATATGATTTCTGTTCCAAATCGAATGATATTCGAAATCCAATAGAAACTTGTTTTCTTTTGTTTTGTAAATATTCTTGTTATTTGATTATCACTCTATTAATCTTTATTTTAACACGAATGTTCATAGATTTGATCCAATGTTGCCATGATTTCGATCACTTTTTTATGGTGACAGACCCCAAAAATAAATAAAAAATATTGGCAAATTAATAAAGATTTATGTTTCTCTTCATCAGAAACACTTTTGTATGAAAACTCACAGATTTGATATCGATGATCACAGCTGCTGAGTGACATCATCAATATTTTCATCGTTCATCAACAAAACACAGAGGAATATTTTTACCTCTTTCAAAACAATTTCCATTCTGTTATGCTGTGATTCAGATGTTCGTTTGAAATCGAAATCGAAATATTGCATTTAGAGATTCTGAAAATCTCTGTTTTAAGAAAAAAGAAAAATGGAGGTTTTTATTGAGAAGTTTACTAAAATCATTTTTTTTTTCATCTGTTTGATTGTCCTTCATTGGGACAATCCTCCTTCGGATGTCTGGAAAATGTTCTACAACGGGAGCCCGACACAAAACTTCGCTGATCAACAGAATCCTTCTATTCCTGACACAGCAAACGAAAAATATTTCGCCTACAACTGCGTTTTCTGCAACCAACAGAATGGATGCATAGACATTCGTGGTGAAAATCACATTAATTTCCTCCACAGTTTCTGTCTTTTCCATGATAATTTTAGACCTCAAATTGGAGGAAGTATTTACTTTCATGGAAACAGCCAAATCATTCAACACAGATTCTGTGCTTACAACTCAACAACATCAAACTTTCAAGGATCGTTCTGTAACACTCAAGTAGATCCAGATCCAAATTTTAACTACCTCATTGAGTGTTCTGTAACACACTGCGATACACCTTCTTCAAATGGCCAACCAATTAATGTAATGTATGGCAAAATTATTTTATCTTCCTCAAATTCCAGTTCAAACAACTGCCTCTTAAGTCCTGGATACAGTTTTTATCAACCAAATCCGTCTGCAACAACTAATTTCACAACAATTTCAAACAACACTGCTCAATATAGAATTGTCGATCATTATAATGTCGAAGTCAATTTAATGCAATCGAATTTCATCAACAACGAAATCACAGAAAAAGGAGATTCAAATAGTGCTCATGTTATCTGTTTTAGTGGGACAACAACAGTCGAAAATTGTTGTTTTTATGGGAATCATGGTCCAGGAAAATTATTTCTTCACAAAAATGGACAATTTTTTGTTAAGCATTGCAACATTGACTCATTTAGTTCAAGTGGCGTTGTAACAACAACAGGAATATATTCAGATATTTTCATTGATTATATCTCTCATTTGTCAACATACAAATGCGATGCAATTTTCCAATATAGAATTGCCAATGTATGCGCAAAGAAAGATTTGCAGTGCACGAAAGGATTTTTTCGTTACAAACTCTGTTCGACACCATTGGCGTTCGGATGCGTCCTTAACTAAGCATTCCGTGATTTCTGGCGTCGTTTCTTTCTTCGTCAACTCTCTCAAATTAGTAAAATAGTAATATTTACAAAACAAAAAACATTTTTTCAACAATTCATTGACGTGAATAGATATCCAAAGAACAAGTTTCCTTTCGAGTCTCCGATCGTCACAGTGTCTGTCTGCCTGTTGTATCCGATGTCCGTTATCTTCTCGTCACACCTGAAGACGACAGAGATCTCTCTCATGTTGAAAGCCTCGAACAACAAAACGACTCTTTCGTTCATCACAACGAGAATGTAGTCGATGTCGTCTTTGTCTGTCGCAGTGCATATTTGCGACACTCTGTGCTTCATCGAAATCTGCGCGACATTCCTCCCGTTTAATGTGTAAACGCTGATCTGCGAACCGTCGACAGCCTTCTGTGAGTGTGCAGAGCAGATGACAATCAGCCCGAATCCATCAGTCACTTTCACTATCGTCGGGATGTTGTCAGTTTGCAGGCACAAGTCCATCGACCTTATGAAAGAGAAGTCTGAGAGGAAAGAGAGGACGATGTTGTCTTGTCAACCAATTGACTGCACAAAACTTGTTCCATTTTGGAAACATGATAGATTTAGGCACTTTTAGTGTTAATTTGATTGGGAGGCATTGAAGCCTTTCATAGAGGGGCAATTTTGCGATTCAGTATCCAAAGTACCGAATGACACGAATCCAATGCTTTGTTCTTGGAAATTGAAACAGCACCACCTTTCATTGCACTCACAAGAATATCATCACCAACGATAAAACAACAGAAAATCAGCGCAATATTCAGATACAGAGGAAATGCAAAGATAGAAGATAAATGCAATTTATATGTCAATGCTCTTGGCGCGAATTCAGATCATTTCCAGAGCATAAGGATAATGAGAATGATTTACACTGTTGTGCCAATGGTGATTCCGTGCACATTTTTAATCACACATTTTGATATCACTGTAAGAGTCAATATTTCACATGGGGAAACTACGTACATCGAATTTGAGGAAATACCGACTGCTTCATTCACAATGGATAGCAACATCAGCAAACTTGGAATAATCTTCGAAGTATCTCTGAAACGTATCGAGTTAATTGTGCGAAAAGCCAATGCTTTGTTACCTCCAAAGATAGAAATACTGTTACCTTCATAATTATATTAATATTTATTTATTTTTTTTTTGTTTTTGTGTAAATAATGTATATTATTAGTTACTCCACTTGCAGTGATACCTGTACAGACCGCACTTGGTTTATCTAACGTATATATGATTTCTTGCCTAAATAAGAATAATTGGTCCATTCTCGATGCGTATTGTCAGAAATTCTCGTTCATTTCGATCATCCTGTTCATAGAATGCATCAAGAAGAAGGAATTAGAAACATTATATGATTTTCATATTGATCAATCAGATATTAGTTCAAATCGCTAAATATTTCCTATTAATTAGTTACTGGAACAAAAATATGTTCAATTGTATTATAATTTCTCCTAAATCATAGTCATTATAATAATAGATTGGCGATGACTCCAAATAAATAACTTTACATGTCAAAAATTATAAATCATCTGACAAATCATTCATAAATAATTGTGTGAGTTACAAAAACGGTTAGACCAAATATAACTAAAGCGTTCAAAAGGATGTCGCACGTCTTCTTGAACATTTTAGTTACGAAGCTTAGGTCTGACCAGGCCTACAAGCACATTGCCTTCATCGGCAATAGGTACTTGCCTGCTCTCACCAAGTCCTACTTTTCTTACCTGACCCATCCTGTTTTCAAGGATGTCTCGGGCTTAACAGTATATAAATGCACATTCAAACACGGCGTAGCTTCAGTTATCAACGTACAAGGAAATCCATGGGAAACAACACAAAAGAAGCCAAATGACCTTTAGCCTTCGGGCAACAAAATATGAGTCGTCTAGTAAATATTTTGTGTGCAATAATTTTTTGTTTTTTTTTGATTGGCTGATGAAAATATTAACGTAACACGTAATCATTTTCACTCCCTTTCTTTACCGTTCTTCAAGTCATTCTCATAGGTACTTCAATTGGATTGTTTAATCTGATATGATAAAAATATTTATTAAATATAGAGAACGAGAATACTTGAACACACAAAGGGAGTTAAAGACATATTTGTTAAAGAATAAGAATTCTTTTGAAAAATATTGAAAAAAAATATTATTTTTTCTTTTTTCATTTTAATAAATTGGAACATGCAAAAGGCTAGAATGGGTTCGTAAAAATTGTTATTTTGCGAAAAAAAACAGCCAATTTCAATTTATTTTGGAGCATAAGTACGCTGGAGCTTAGCAAATGTAACCTTAAGGTGGCGCATTTCGCCAGAGCCTTGAGAACGCTTGCGGTGAGCCTTCTTTTCCCAGTCGTAGTGGCGCATTGTGGCATCTGGATAACCACACTTGGCGCACTTGCCCTTCTGGATGTGGAAGCAGCGGTTGCCACAGCGGCGGCAGATTGTGTGCGACTTGTTATGTCTTGGACCGAATGATGGAGTACCGGCACCCATTGGAAAAAGGTCGGAACAAAACCGCTAGTTTACAATAATCGTTGCGAGAACCATTTTTGCTCTTTTGGCTATTTTATTTACTAATGATCAATAGTGCTTCTAATTATCACGTTAAAATTCGAAAATAACACAATTTGTAGTTATTGAGTTATTTTTGACAGTTTACATGACAATTATGTAAAACTATATTCTTCTTCATATGATTTATCTACAATATGCATCATTTGTATTCATCACATTAAAAGACGAAAATATTTTTATCTTTTGACAATTTACATGACAATAATCTCTTTGAATGACAAATGATGGAACCAATTCTGCTATTGCAGGAAGATACAATACCTTGATATCGCTGCAGGAACTGCGTATTTCAACTTACAAAATTAAGATAGTCAGTATGGTAGTTTCGCTTTTATTTAATTGACCACGCACGGATGCAGTTTTGTCAGTAAGCCTCTGGCAGTGATTCTCTACTATCATACATACGCCAAACTATCTTCAATATGAGTGTTCAGTAGTGGCACAGCATTTGGGGAAATATCTTTTACACATTGCACCTATCAATTATTACAACTTCGAAAATCCTATCTATCTTCTACATAATGTTGGACTAAAAATGCCTCTCTTTATTACCCATATTAATTATCATGAATCTGCTGGTACTAACATCAATTGTTTTGCTCCACATGAAGTTGCGACAACATTGATCAAAAAATCGTGCATATTTTCATCAATAGAACACAATGGAGCGACCCCACTCCATATTGCTGCTAGATATTACAATAATGCGTTTTTGTATTGAAAATTTGTTGACATCGATCCTATTCCGCTGCATTGAGCACAGCATATCCACTCTTTACCATAGCATCATAACATGCATTCGAAACTTCAATCATTTGATCGAAGCAGTCAATTAAGATCACTACATAATGGAATCTAGAACACAACAATATAAAGCTTAGATGCGTGTGAGTTCACCATATGATTCATAAAACATTGGATGAAACACAACAGCAAAATGGCATATTCAAAGTTAGGGGCTGCCAAACAATGGGCGGGGGACATATAAATAGGTAAAATTATTCTAAAATTTCATGAGTTATCTAATTCAGCCCCTATGTTACTTTTGGTGATGACTAGAAGGATTAGATTCGAGTTTATTTTTATTCTTTTGATTAATTGAATGATATACAACTGGTCCATTATGAAATTCACTACTATAAGTTTCTAATAATGGTTTTGGTTTAAAATTATTATGAAGTAAACTTTCTTTTAAATTATCCATAGGTTTATTTTCAGATATAGATAACTGAGGTGGACCATTATTCATAATGGGCTGCGATAATTTATTATCGCACTTATTTTGTTCAATATTAATATTATTATTTTCAGATATAGATAACTTAGGTTTTTCATTATTAGCTTTAGTATATGATTCATATGCTTGACTAAGAAAAGTACTTAATTTATGTTTTTCTGGTAAATTATTAGGTATAACTGTCTCTCTAAGATTTTCAAGAGTTCTAGGTTGATTATAAAAATAAGGACTAACTGTAATAATATTAACTGGTTGAATAACAGTATTTTGTCTATTAGATGTACGTTTTGATTTTCTTTCATATGATCTCTTAGTTTTTCTATTATAGTTTATACCTTTATTAACCATTTAATTATTTTTAAACTATATATCTTATTTACATTTACGAACCATTACTTTCCCTGTCTTCTCATTTTTAACTACAACGTAATCAGGATCTTCAATACCACGTTTAGAATTTTCTATTATTTGTTCTCTTCGTTGTTTTGTTAATCTTTCATTATTGTTTTTTTTTTTCTTTCTTAGGTTTATCATTAGATTTAGATTTATTAGGTTTTTCTAATTGTTTGATTCCTTCATCAAATAGTGTTTCATAATCATTAATTAGTAAGTTAATAGTTCTATTGAATATATTTTTAAGATTTAATTTAACATTATCCAAATTGGGTTCTTTAGCATTTGATGTTGTTCTAATCTTATATTTAAGAATTGCTTACTTTTCATCATCAGTAGCACGAACAATTATATTGAATAATTCGTTTTTATTCTGTCTTATTGCTAATACTTCATTACGATCTGTTAAATCTATTTCATTACGATCTAACCATATATCCCAAATATCAATAAACTGTCTAACTAATGGTGTTGCTTCATAATCATCAGTTTCATTATTTTCATTATTATTGAAATTAGGTTTCTCTGGTAAATTATTAGGTATAATTGTTTCTCTAAGATTTTTAGTTGGTTTTCCAGGATTAACTATAATTGGATCAATACTTAAACTATTATTAGATATATTTAATTTAGGTTTATTATGTGTAATATTAATACCATCATTATTAGATATATTTAATTTAGATTTAGACGGATTAATAGTTTTATATTCAACTGGTCCATCATGGAATTCATTACTATACGTTTCTAATAATAGTTTTGGTTCAATCTTACAGGACAAGAAATGGATAGTCATATGAATTTATTCAGTCAAGTTACTACATTTCTTAGAAACTTATCTAGAGTTGGTACTAGAAGTATTATGGCTAGAGAGATTAATGAAGTTACTGAAGAAGATGATACTGTAGTACCTGAACCAACAATTGCTGAAAAGTTCAATAAGCTATTTCCTAGTTATGGTGTTTTATTGAATTATGTTAATAGTGTGATTAAAGATAATAATATTAGTTTTGAAGGTATTGAGAAAAATAATGATTTACTTATTACTTTTACAATTGCCGAAATATTTAGACAGTTATGTTCAAGAAATGATAATTTAACTAGTTTCACTAAAATACCTGATGATCATAATTTAGAAATAAATGAAGAACTAGAACAACAAACATCTATAACAGTTGGTACAATTAATACTCAAGAAATTAATATTAATAATAAAGATTTAGAAAATATAATAAATAATAAATCTGATATTAATCATACACATATGGAATTTAATAAAGTTTCAATAAATGAAATTGATGGTACTCCAGCAAATAAACCACCAACGTTTACATCAGGTCTAATTACAAATAATGAAATAACATATATTGAATCAAATTCAGATAATAAATTATATATAATTGAAGAATTAAATAATAAATCTGATATAAATCATACACATACTAAATTTAGTAATATTAAAGCTGATAGTGTTTCTGTAAAAGATCCAGATAAAGAATATTATTATGATGTTCATCAAAGATTAAATGATATATATCAATTATTTGTTAATAATAGTAAATTGTTTTCTCAAATAATACAAAACTTATATCCAATAGGTTCTATCTATACATCTATGAATAGTACTAATCCTAGTATAACTTTAGGATTTGGTACATGGACACAAATCGTAGATAGATTTCTGTATTGTACTAATAGCAGTAATCAAACCGGTGGTTCTAAAAAGATATCTATTAATAACTTACCACAACATAATCATAACTGTATGTGGAAAGATATTAATTCCGGTGGATTTAAAACAGGAGCGTTGGATGATACTGGATCAAATTGGACAGTTCAATTATTATTTAATGATAAAAATGAATTTATTCACACATATGATAATCCAGAATTTAAAACACAGATTACATGCCACCGTACATTACTATGTATGCTTGGTATAGAACTAATTAAAAAAACCTAATATTTTATCCTTAATTAAAACATGAGTGAAACAGTACCTAATAATTATGTTACACTATCACATAATAATATATATGAAATCTCTATTGAATATCCTTATGAAATACGTAATATATTAAATAAGCATGTTCATAGGGAAACACCTGATACACAAGGATATATTAGAGTTAAACTACAGAATAAAAGTTATTTCAAACATAAAATAATAGCAGATATGTTTTTAGAAAATCCTAATGAATATAAATACGTTACACATATTAATGGAGATATTAAAGATAATCATATTAATAATCTTATGTGGTGTGATAAGAATATAATTCAAAGAAATAGATGTAAATATAATTATGTAAACGAATTACCTGAACATACTAGACAAATAAATAATTATGGTAAATATACATTTAATAACTTATATTATGGATTAAAGGATTTATATGCTGATATATATACTGGAAACAAATATAAAGTAATTCCACTTGAATATAATTCGAATAATAAATTATATGTAATAGATACTGATGGAGTTTCGAGATGTATTAAACATATGAAATTAATGAAAGATATATTTAAAACCTAAAAGAAAGTGTACCGAAAAACAATTAGCTGCGTTGGCTGCTGGTAGACAAAAGAATCCAAGACTTCAAAAGAAATCTAAAGAAGAAGATTTAGAAATTGGTTATGATATTTAATTAATAAATATATTATTATTATTTTTGATAAATAGATATTTAAACATTCCTTAAAATTACAATATCTGTTATATGGATTAATATAATGTCCTTTACCATCATCACCATATAACTTATAATTATTATAACTGTTTTGTTTTAATATAGTTACCTTATTCATATAAGAATTAATATAATAAATCTTATCTTCAGATTCACTATAAAAGTAATTCTTAGTTAAATACGAAAATCTATTTTTCTATATAACTGTATCACAATACGGAATAAACTTAACATCATACGGCAAACTTATATATTCAGGATCTTTATCAGTATTTTTAAGTTTAACATCTGTATTAAACAACTTCTGTAATCTCTCTGGAAAAGAATACTGATATGTATAACGTGACATTTATTGGATAAAAAATATTGATTTTTTTAATTATTATTATTTTTGTAAATTAATAATGAAAGTTATAAAGAAGTAAATTTCAAAACATTTAGATAACTTTTGCCGTAAGGTAAAAGTTAGCGAAATGTTATATACTAACTCACCTGATAGTGAGGATTATTTATATCGTCACACTTCTCTATTATGCTATTGTTAACATTTCATCGATCAAAAATACGGTCAACATGATTGTTGTTCCACGATTAGGACATGATTCTATACTCGCAGACAATTATTTTATATTCTATTTCCTTGTGACTATTTGCACAGTTCCTTTTGTTTTCGTAAGAAGATTTGCAAGTTTGAGATTTGACTTTTTCTTTGGTAATCTGGCAGTTGTTGTGCTTCTGGCATCAACAATTTACTTCTTTGACCACTCTTACAAGGAAGATGGCTTCGATCCCAACAAAAATTTCACAATAACAACAAATGATTGTTGGGGATTGGTTCAAACGTTTTCTTCATTCACAACATTGTTCTGGGGCCAGCCTTTCATATGCAATGTGGCCACAACACTCAAAAAGACAACACAATCTTATGTTTTTCGGACATATGACACTCTGGGGTGAAGCAGCAGACGATGACTTTCTTTATTATTTCGATCAAAATAATATTATCACGTTAGTTGCACAAATCTGCTCTTTGGTCAATCTTCTGATTACAAATGCAGGCTATTTGATTATAGCTTCAAGGCAAATAGTTCAAATATTTGCAGACGAAGTGAACAAACTTTGTACTTTTGTTGGTATTATAATGGTTATATTGTTTGCGTTGCGATAGATAACTTCTACACAACAGGCTATGAACATGTCATTGAGTTAGTCGGCTCTATCACTGTGATGGCTTTGATTCTTCCACGGATTTTGTACTTGAGAGCGTTCAAGGTCAAAGAAATTGCAGGATGAGTATCGATATTCCACCTCATTTTGTGTGTTACAATAACAATTTTGATTATCAGAATTTGTTTTTAAAATAATCAACTTTTTTTGTGTTTGTATTATAAATAGCTCTTACTGTATCTTCTTATATTCATTTACAACACTCAATTTCATTTAATATTTTTTTGATCATTTAATTAAATGGAGTGTGAACTTGAAATCCATATGAATAGATGCTCTAGTTGAAGGAAAAAAATATTGACATGATGCTTGTCATTGAATTCCATTTTTCTCGATAAATGAGGAATTTATCCTTCATATATAATCTAAACTACATTTTTCAATCTAGGTACTCCTCTCAATTTTTTCGAGGGGGCTCCCTCAATATTGTGAGGAACACGCCCGTATAGTATCTAAATTAAAAATGTAGTTTAATATCTTTGCCACATAAATTAGCTATAGCGGGTAAGAAAATACTTCAAACAAAACTATTTTGTCCTATAATTTGGTTTCAATTTTGTTGTAAAATTGTGTTTGCATGTGAACGATGATACTGTTCAAGTATCTGTCGTATCAGGATTGCAGTATTATTTATAGACAAAGAAATAGAAAGACTTTGCTTCATTTGTTCCAATTTCTGTCAAGAAATGCCGCAGAAGTGAACATGTATACTATAATTTCATAGCTTCGACTTTTTAAAAGTATTTTAATGCTTGAAGCAAAAATCAAATCTTATTTTTGATTTATAAATTGAAAAGTTTATGAATAACATTGATTTTTGATGGTTGATTGAAATTCATAAAGATTATGCTCCAGTCGAATTATGGGATATGTTCTATGGCTGTAGCTACTCTCCGCATGTACCTCCAAACTACACTGGTACAGAGAACCCACCTTGTAATTTTTTATATGAATTAAGTTATCCATTTTATCTATATAAATGTCCTTTCTATCAAAGATTTGTTTGCTATAACTTGATTAGTAGTATCATTCATCACAAGTTCTGTGCTTACAATTCAACTTCCAAATCTGGAGTGTTTTCATCCTCTAATTTGGATAACCCTTCATCTGAAATTGTAGGCTTTTATGAAGGCTCGATATTCAATGGATCTATTACTGTTTATCGTTCAATTGTCGAAATGGCAAGTTCAAATTTAAGTTTCTCTAAAGGAGACACATTCTCTGTATCATATAAATTAATAGTAAACTACACATCCATATCAAACAATACAGATTCAATAGCTATTTTTTCATTTGACGAAATAGGCTATCTATCCAACATGACAAGGACAAATATAAATTACAACAAAATAACATCTGATGGTAGATCTATTGTTCTTTCTGGGGCTGCAAATTTTACAGTTGAAAAATGTTGTTTCTTTAGAAATAATGGTCATAAATATCTATTTATTAACTTTATTGAAGGATATCAGGAGATTGATTTCTTTGTTAAAGATTGCTACATTGATGATTACACTTCGATTGGAAATGTCATTCCAATCGACATTCATTATGTGCCATATTTGAATATATTGTCTCATTAAGCGTCAAACAAATGCGAAACAATGTTCAGTTTTGGCGGAGAGTTTGCAGTTGCCAAGTTTCTTGTCAAACTCAAGTGCACAGATAACTTTTTTCGTCCACGACAAAGCAGTGTTGCCATATACATTTGGACATTCCATTTCTAAGAAATATAATATCATAACTTTAGTTTTTCCATTCTTCCATTCATTAAAATTGATTAGTTAGATCATTGTAGTAACATACATCCGGCAATAGCTTTCAAACAATTAATGATTTCGAAATCCTTTTCTATCCGAGAGAAGAAAAATTATTTATAATTATTCAATAGCTTTAATGATCGATACGATTACAGAGCAAAGAAAGATATTGTGTTTCAGATACCTACAATCGAGCAACTCAAAGAACCAGAGCAAGATTTCAAGCTTGCGAAAAATTTGCGATATTCTGATAGAAGACAATAAAGAAGTATACAAGAACCATTTCTATCGATCAAGGAAAGAGAAGAAAAAAAAAAATTAAGCATTCATAACTTCTGTCGCTGTTAAATGACGCTGTGAATCAAATAAACAGATTTAATAGATTGAAAGCTTATTATAAAATGAGGAGCATGAAATACATTCCTCAAGTTTTCTTCTTTAAATTTCTCCAATCATGAAAACAATGTTACAAGCAATATCAGCAAATGATGATTGGACTTTGTGTGAACTTATTGCAAATCGGTTTACCTACAAATAGTAATGAAACTATTTTAATACTATATGAATTTAAGTTCATTAGATTTCACATAATTTAACAACACCAAGTTCATGCAAATCAAAACAGATAATTATGAATTGCTTTATCATTTTCTGATGCATTATAATAACAAAATAGATCCAGATCAAACTATGTAATATTCTCATAGACACAGTCCATATAAAAACACATTATTAGAATTGAATTTGAATAG
Source organism: Trichomonas tenax (assembly GCA_023091735.1). NCBI lineage: Eukaryota > Parabasalia > Trichomonadida > Trichomonadidae > Trichomonas > Trichomonas tenax. The sequence continues at coordinate 33,091 of JALKBU010000438.1, forward strand.
TTTACAAACCTTATTTTGTCCAAACACCACCAAAATTGCTCAATGATAATCGTTGAGTTTATTTTTTTTAATGTTTTATTCTCCTTTGTCGACAGGAGGAACAGCTCGACAGAAGGAGAAACTGAAAAACAGAATAGAAAGACTCGAAGCGAAATCCAACAATCTTAAAATGCAGCTACAAAAAGAAAACGAGAATTGTGAAAATCTCAAAAACAACAATATTCAACTCAATTACACACTGCAACAATATATTCAGGAATGCGGAGCGATTGAACAAGAAATGAGGAACGAAATGTATCGACGAAGCGAATTAAACAAAGAAATACGAAAGCATGAACAATTTCTTGCATATCCTTCAGTGTTTGCTGAAGAATCACGTAACCAAATGGAATTAAAGAGATTAAATCGATTAATTGAAGATATTGAATTAGATATTCAAGCAAAAGAAGAAAAACTTGAACAATACAAGAAAAAACAACAAATTATGGCTGCAAATCAACAACATAGAAAGGCTTCCATAATGATTGACCAAGAAGACCTTTCTAACGAATTAATTTCGTTTCCAGACGAAATTCCACAGATAACAGAGCCAAATAACTGTGAATTAGAGATAAATGATACACAGTCGTTTGAAATACCCGAACAAATTACCAAAGTTCATATCTTTCATGTCGATGATAATGATAACGATACAATTCCTCCTCTTGAAGATGAAAATGAACAAAACAAAATCCAGCAACAGCTGAGGACATGCTTATCTATATTTGATGCTGTAGCACGCGCAAAAGAGATTCTAAATACCACAAACGCAAACATCTCTCGTGCGAAGGAGACAATAGAACTTGCGAAGAATAAAAAGAAGGAATATTTAGGACAACATAACAACTTGGAGTGGCTCGAACACACAAGGTCAAGAAGGCATAGAACCATAGAACAGTTGGATGATACAATTCACAGATACAACAAAGAATTATCGCAATTAATGAAAAAGCAAACTGATTTAGAGCAAAGCATACATTTAACTAAAGAACAGATTGCGAGAATGCAAAGAAGAGATACACCTGATGTTCCTCAACTCGTTGGAGAGATGCAGTCATGTAAAGCAAAATTCAAGGACAGAGATGCAAAGTTTAAAGTCGCATCAAAGAAAATTACTGATACAGATGATAAAATCGAAAAACTGAACAAATTCTTGAGACCTGGCGTCTATGGACGCCTAAAGAATGAAATAGACACACTCAGGTATGAGAAAAAACAACTCAAAGTGAAATTATCGGACTTACAGAAAATCAATCAGAGTGAAATAAAGCGCCAAGCAGAAAGAGGTAAAGCCGAGAACGCGAATATGGAAGAAAAGATTAACCAATTGATTTTCTCTATCGGAAAGCTAAAATCTCAACGGAAGAATGTCGAACAAACTATTGAGTACACAAAGATCGCTATCGTTGGTGCTGGATTACATGTTCCTCCAATGAAGGAAAGAAAGAAAAGAGTCAAATGGTAACTTAATTTTTTTTTTTTTTTTTTTGTTTGTTTGTTTGTAAAAAATATTTTATGTTTTTATTATCATACAAAAAATATACAAAAATGAGTTTATTCTTCAGCAGGAGGTTCGATATTAGGGAAAGGATTTGCTTGTGAGAAAACTATTTTCTTAAGAGGGTGGCTCATGTATGCTTTGACAAAACCATTCTTGATCAATGATGCGATGATTGTTTCGGCATAAACGAAATCAAATTCGCCATATTTTGAGATTGCTTCGTTGAATAATGTTGTTGGGACTTTGGAATCACCCCATACACTGTGCACTGCCTTGAGAATCTGCAAGAAAACTAATTGGCGAGCTTTAACAACTAAATCAAACAATCCAAGTTTGATAAAGAGGAATTGGTTACTTTCAAGGTTCTCATCATATAAAGCTAAGTTTCCTTGTTGTATTGCTAGCGATAGATATTGATACATCGTTAATTGATATTTATTTATTAAATCTTGTGAAGGAAGTTGTCTTAAACACATTTGAACTGGAACTAAATATGCCAAAATAAGTCTTCTATTGTTCTTTTCTATGAAAGGAGTGTGATGAAATGCATATAACAAATCTTTTTGTGCTTGACCGAGTTTATAATAAACTGCATTAATCTTTCCACGGTTAAACATAAATTCAACGACTTCGTTATTTGGAAAAGCTGAGAAATCAATATTATCGCCAATTCCAACTAAAACATTTTGTGCTTGAAGAAAATTGTTTCTCAAAAAGTTGGCGTAGATCAATTCATTGCAGACAAATAACAGCGCTGATTCTCCTGTTTTCTTATTCTGATACATTTTTGATAATGGAAGCAATTTTTGCATTTGCGTAACAGCTTCATTGTACTCTGCGTATTCAGCAAAGTATCTGTATGATTTTGCGATGTATTTCAAGCATGAAATCGAAATATTCCAATCGAGATTTTTGAAATTTCGAATTATTGGGGATGTCGCCTTCAGGTATTGCTTAAATCTTTCTTTTTCACCTTCAATTTCAAACATTTGGCCAATTAATGGCAAAACTTCAGCAAATGCGCCGCCAGAATTTGAAGTGACTTGAGTTGAAGCCATCAAACTTTGAATAATTGATGTGTTTTGCGATATATATTGATAATCGAAACACAAAGCAACAAGTTGCTCAATGCTTTGTCTCTGATTTCCGCGACTCATGAAAATTATTTGTCACGTTTTTATTGTAACTAAATTTACATGACAAATTTATAAAATTTGACAAGTTAATATGTTTTCGGGCTCAAATCATGTGAAAATGTTTTGAATTGAAAATAATCCAATGTTCACAGCATGATAGACCAAATAAAAGTAATTGATTGGATAGCATGATGGTGATCAAGTGGGAATGGTTGACTTCAAATTATAAAGATGAACAAATGCATATGATCAGTATTACACAATTCTGATGAATGGTTATGTACCATACCATAATGACAATCATATATATATATAAATGATTGGCTGCTCTCATGTTAGTATCAGATTCATATTCAACATATTTCAACGGCAATTGATGTATATTGATAATGAACAAATGCGAGTAATTGATTCTATAACCATTCGCAATTGCGTGTAGCTATGGATGTGCGCATTGAATACTTTTTGATCCGCGCAGATTTTGCGGATTTACAGATATTCGTTCATTGCAGAGAAGATGCAGAGAAAAAATATAACCGAGCATTCCGCAAAGCGGCATGCGAGGAAAATTTGCGTATTGAGTAAAAAAATAATATATATTTTTGCGTATAACTGCCCCATGCTTATGTTCTGGAAGTCGGACCCGTATGTCAAAAAAAGCTGAAGGATTGTCTATTATGTTGTGTCTGTCGAAAAATTAAAATATGTATTGAAAAAGTCTTTTTCTGTCAGAAAAAATCTTCATTTTGCAATTTTAATTCAGCCAATATGTTTTATTTTATATAAGCATGCATATTAAAGTTTAATAATATATCAAACATAAAATTCATCTTTAATGCCTGATCCTGACGAATATTCAAAACTCTCATCATCACTCTTGCGCAATTTTAGAATCAAAATTATTGCAACAATTGCAATGATACAAACAGCTAAAACAACGCCAACAATGATGATAATTAATGTCTTCTTTGGCATTTTTCCACCATCCTTTTCATTCTGATTGTTTATATTTTCAGTTGCAGAAAGTGTCATTTTAGGTGTTGTTGATGGTGTTGTAGAAGGAGTTGTTGATGGTGTTGTAGAGGGTGTTGTAGAAGGAGTAGTTGATGGTGTTGTAGAAGGTGTGGTTGATGGTGTTGTAGAAGGAGTTGTTGATGGTGTTGTAGAAGGTGTGGTTGATGGTGTTGGAAAAGGTGTTGTTGATGGTGTTGTAGAGGGTGTTGTAGAAGGAGTAGTTGATGGTGTTGTAGAAGGTGTTGTTGATGGTGTTGTAGAGGGTGTTGTAGAAGGTGTTGTTGATGGTGTTGTAGAAGGTGTTGTAGAAGGTGTTGTTGATGGTGTTGTAGAGGGTGTTGTAGAAGGTGTTGTAGAGGGTGTTGTAGAAGGTGTTGTTGATGGTGTTGTAGAGGGTGTTGTAGAAGGTGTTGTTGATGGTGTTGTAGAGGGTGTTGTAGAAGGTGTTGTAGAGGGTGTTGTAGAAGGTGTTGTAGAGGGTGTTGTAGAAGGAGTAGTTGATGGTGTTGGAAAAGGTGTTGTTGATGGTGTTGTAGAGGGTGTTGTAGAAGGAGTAGTTGATGGTGTTGTTGATGGTGTTAATTCGGGTACAATTTGTGGATTATCTTCATCAGAAATTTCATTAAGTTTCATTTTGTTGCAAAAACTTCCGCTGCACTGTCCTGCTGGCTCCACAGTTTCAGAACTCAATCTGAAATCAATCGCTTTTACACCAGAAATGAGAAACAAAGTGAGCATTAATTCTTTTACAAATATTTTATATCGTTCAAAAATTGAAAAACTTTGTTTATATTATTTTGTGATATTTACAAGAACCCTATAAAAACAATTGCATTGCAAAATACCCGAACAATAAAATAAATCAAATTATCATAAAACCGGTTGTATAACATTTTTATAAAACTGTTTGGCAAAAAATTGATGAATTTTATTGCATTTCATTATGTAGTCAATATTTTGAAAAATTAAATTTGAACTCAATTTTTTGAAAAAGGAAACTATAAGAAATTTTGTGTTTTTATGTGTCTACATCATTAGCAATATACAAAAAATAACAAAATAATTCATTTTTATGGATTTTATTTGAAAACCTTCATATAATAATGGTTATGTAATCGTTTTTATCAATGAATATTTGTCCGAGGAAATTACCAAAAAGATATGGCATAAATTAAAAATAGAACCAATTTCGTGATATTTATCTTCAAAAATATGGTTCCATGTCATGTGTATATCCCTTTTTACAATTTATTTCAATATTTTTATCATTTTTTGTCAAATCATTTTTCGGCTTGTCTAAAATTGATACGCAAAGTCGGCGAAACTCGTTTTTTAACTCACTGGATTAACTTCTTGCGAAGTTATTGAACTCCAATGTACGAAATCCTGTTGTGCATGATATATTAAAGAATTAGCTAACAAAGTCTATATTTCATTAAAATATTAGATATATCTTGCATCAAAAACATTGATTTTCCATGATGTGCTTTACTCATTATAATATATTATATTCCCATTGTATAGCATTTTTATAACGTAAAATATGTTGTTGTCGATGATAAATAGGTAAATCTAATCACAAATATGTTTTTTTTTTGGAAAAAAGTATTCCAAATGTTCACATATAAGATCTGTGTGTTATTCTCCCAAAAATAATGATGATTTTTTTTTTCGCGGCTAAGTTTGAAAAGTTTATTAAATTGAGAAGAATAGAGCGGGAAAAATTGAAAAGAACCGAAATGTGACATTTTTCTTGATGTAGCTAGCTCACTGTGTCTGGGGGGTAACGGACCCAAACACCATAATTATGCTCATAAAATGTGCGTAAAATACTGATTTTTTGATTTCAAAGAATTTTGAGTAATTTTTAGTTAAATTGCATTTTCAAAACAAACAAATTGATGATCAAAGAGAGTAATTTTTGATCTTTAGATCCTGAGAGCCAAATAAAGCCAACATCTAGCATGTTACAAAGCCAACAAGTTAGCTTAATATCAAATATGCTCATAAAGAATTTCGTATTTATGCACGAAATTACAAATAAATGATATTGATGTTGAAATTAATGCTAAGTTGATTGTAAACTTCATCGAAAAAGATAAAAGATATGTTTATTAAAAGATTCTTAACGATTCTTGTTGGCTCTGTAAAGAATCTAAACTAAAATCATATTATTGTAGGCAACATTAAGGTTTTGAAGTTATGTCCAGAATTAATAAGATTCCTTATGTTGCATAGTGCTTCATTGGCGTAGTTCTGCAGAACTCAACAGAGGATCAATTGATCATTCGGTATAGGTTATCGTATATATGAGAAAACTATCGAGTTCATGAAATTCCTTCCAACTGTTGTTCCCTATTGGGTAGTACAGTCGGTAACCGAACGATCAGAAGAAATGATAAATCTTAAAGCATTTAAATGTCACATAAAATGACACTTTTTAAGTTTAGTTGGATTGAGTAAGTCTCGAGTGTGACTGGGTAAGTCAACAAGAATCGTTGACTTCCTAAACAGATTCAAAAAGAATCGTTGAGATTCCATACAGAACCAACAACAATCCCTGTGCTAGATCTTTACTGATAGCCATAACCCTAGCTCTCCAGCGTAACAATATTAGAAATGAGTCAACCAACAAATATTGTCTAGTCCATCCCCAAGTGCATTACTACACAAATCAAGAGTTCTAAAGATATTGTGTCCCAGCTACCATAGTGAGAGAAAAATTCAAACTTTCAGTTCGATGATGTAATGGGATCATCAAAAAGAATGATTGAAAAGAATTCCTCAGAATGGAAAGTACTCAGTTTCCTATCCCCAGACACAGTGAGCTAGCTACATCAAGAAAAATGTCACATTTCGGTTCTTTTCAATTTTTCCCGCTCTATTCTTCTCAATTTAATAAACTTTTCAAATTTAGCCGCGCAAAAAAGAGTCATCATTATTTTTGGGAGAATAACACACAGAACTTATGTGTGAACACTTGGAATACTTTTTTTTCAAAAAAAGCTTCAAAAATTATATTTGTGATTAGATTTACGGCAACATTTTTCCTTCTGCGGTGTAGTCCAGCGACCTTCATAACTTTTTATTTGATCAATATTTTTTCGATTTGAAAGTACTTTCATGTACTTATTGATAGTTGTCTATCCAGTGGTATAAGTTGCACAGTCTATATATCTATCAAATCATTGATTGCAGTTCAAATCGTCCAAAAATATACGATTTCCAGCATAAATGTATGCGCTACTATGCATCATATGATATTTTTATGTGTAATATTGATTCAAATGCCTCTTATACGCTTAAAATTAAAAATGCAACTAATTCATTAATTGATTTGAGGGCGATTATACACACGAAAGTTATTGAATTTGATGGGATTTGGATTTGCAGCTGTAATAAT
>JALKBU010000042.1:0-111827 GCA_023091735.1 Trichomonas tenax
ATTTGATTTTATTATTGACGTCATCAACTATTCTATCGTATTCTTTGTCAAAACGTTCGTTAACGTATTCGTCAATCTTTTCATCACTTAATAATGCAAGCTTTCGTTCACATTCTTTAATTTGACTCACGTAACTATCAATATTTTCGTGTAAGGAAACGAACCAATTACATTTTGGTTTAAATACTTCGATAGGGCAATTATCAACTTTTGAATTCATTAAAGAGTAACCGAATTTATAAACGTATTGTTCAAGTGACACGTTAGAAATGGAAACTTTGTTTTCAGCAGAGATTTTGACGATTGACATAGTACTATTTTTTATACGAGATAAAAAAATAAATTTTTTTAAAATTAAACTTAATTTTTGAATTGACGATTTCAATCAAATTTTACGTATACAAGGGAGTAAATTCAAATCTTTACGCATAAATTAACGTAAAACATTAAATTTTAAGTGTAAACGCCGAAAATTAACTTTTCGTTATTTTAAGCCATTTCTAAAAATCCTTGTCCAGAATTTTTTTTTTACCTGGTATTACCTGGTAATCTGGTTATCTGGTATAATTAACGATTTTCAATCAAATTTTAAATCTTGACACATCAAATTTTAATCGTAAATACTCAGAAATTATTTTTGAATTTTCGAAGTCTCGAAATCCTTGCCCTTTAGGGCGTGGGCGAAGCCTTACGCTATCTTTTTTTTAGTTAGTTAGTTAGTTATTAAACTTAACTTAAAACATCAAATTTTAAATCTTGACACATTCGTTAGCCAAAAAATAAGTTGTTTTAAAAATCTTTTCATAAAATTTAAATTATTTATTAGCATTTCTTTATTATTTTATGAAAAATTTTTATTAACCGTCTCTTTATAAATTTTAATTATCATTTATTCTCTCATATTTTTACATTTTCACATTTGAGACACTATTCAAAATTCAAAACAAAATATTTTCGCGATTTCGATTTTAACCCTCTCAATTTTCTATACGTATGAAAACACCTTTTTTTTTCAAAACTTTCCCCACTAACATCCAAAAATATAATTCATTCCCCCTTGAAAAATTTTGTTGATTTTCCGTATTCTTTAAAATGTTTTCTAATACCTAATGAGTGCCAATTGTTATAAGAAATTAAATAAATTTTATCTTTATTTTTACATCTTTCGTCATTACCTATATATTTATATTTTAATTTGGTTTTTGTGTTTTCATAGTCGTCAGCATTCAATACTTCACAATCTTCTTTAATAAATTGATGTTTTATGTAATCAGGATTTAAAACTTTTCTGTTTACCATTCCATTCTTACCCCTCACTTTTTTATAACAATAAATACTAATTCCATCTTCTTGGGCACTTTGCCCTGGGCGCTTTGCGCCTTTGGGTTCATCTATGACTTTAATTTCTTTATCAGAAAGTTTTAGTCGTTTATGTTCATAATCTCCTTTTTGGAATCTCTTCCATGTTGTTATATACATCTTACCAAGAACCGAAGGTTCCAGGCTCTCTGAGCCATCATATTTATATGTCATTTCTGAATTACAATTTTCATATTCAGATATTAATTCACAGTTTTGTTTTCTAAATTGTTCTTTAACCCATTCAGGATTTAATCCATGTCCTAATCGTTGAGGTATGGTGTGGTTTTCATTTTCTTGATTTTTAATGATTTCCATAGACTTTTTGATGTATTTATTCATTAGCTCAGGTTGAATCGTTACCATCTATATATAGTTGCTTTTTTACTTATTAAAAATTAAATAATAAAAAAATTAACTTAGTTTTTCCTCCACTATATATATTAGTTATTGTCCCCACTATATATAGTTACAAAAAGTGGCAACTAACCCCCATCTATTACTACTTCAAACATTTTTCATGATAAAAACTATCAATATGATAATTCGTATGCATATAAAAAATGAAATAAAACCACAGATATTTTTGTTCAAAAATCCCTTTTGGTAATGTGATTTTTGAGAAGTGAAAGAAAAATTAATTATTTTTTTTTTCTATAATTTTATAAGAATTTATAGAGATTTTGACAGTCAAGAATAAAAAAATCCAAATTTCGCTTATTGATGCAGCAGAGTCATACAGCATTCACACAATACCCACAAAGACACAGTATATCCACAATAAGTCTTCATATATCGACAATACTCATACAACCACTTTCCATCAACTATCAAAAACTTACAAGAACGATGCTATTCACATAGCCAAGACATGCGCATCATGAATTTATTTTCTAAGACGTAGATATCCATTAATTAATCAACGACCAATATATAGACTCAAAATATACGATAACTCCTTTAACATAAACAGTGCATTACGTAATGAAACACATCATATCAGTTATTCTAAAAATATATGCTCACAGCGATTTTTAAGTGACAACAGTCACCAACATCTACTTCACTATGCGCATGTGTAATTCTTAATTCACGTTCTTCGCTGAAAATTGAACATTGATATTTGGTAGATGGATACCGAACAATGGATGTAGTAAAAATATCCTTTTCTTGATTCAGGTAATCTTTATGCAATATCATATTGTGTTAATTGCTTGTCATTTAATACATCGAAATATTTTTTCAGTTTCACTGACTGATATATGGATGTTAACAGTTGATGGATTAAACTGTTCAACAAAGTATATATAAAATCCCATCTTTTCGCTTGAGCATTTTGGAAAAAATGAAGAAACTCAGTTAAACTTCATGAACATCATCAACAGATCCACAATCACCGAAATATCAAAATTGTTTAATGAAAAGATGAACCAAGAAGGGAAATACAGTCTATTTGCTAATTTTTTTTAAATCTAAAACATTTTTGAATAAAAAACCAATTAATATATGATAAGAATTGTATTTAGAATAAAATTTTAATGTTTTAAAGATTCATAAAGAATTTGAAAAAATTTTAAAATTTTAGTACATTTAGATAGAGATATCAATATGTTTCATAATTTTAAAATTGTCAATTATCAATTTTTTTGTTTGAATATCATTCCAATGCTTATTTAAGTAGAGTAATTTCAACACATCAAGAATTTGACATATTCACAAATTCAATCAATTTGACGATGGAAATTGAATACTTTTGAGAGCTCAATATTTTTCATTCTAAAATCTTGAATAACAGCGTAATTATTGTCAAATGCAGTTTTACAAAGAGTTATCCAATAAAAAACTCATAAATTTAGAAAAATTGATCTTTTTCCAAAGGGTTTTATTGCTCCGTTGCCTGCATATTCACACAACATCGAATGGAAGTGCCCATACCCGCAATTTCAATCCTCTATTTCTAAAATGCAGACATTCTAACTTTGATAAATCTATGAATCGGCTCGTGTGGATACCAGGAATTAACGCTGATTAAATCTAACGATTAATATCTACATTTTATTACACAAAATAAATTTTGAGAGAATCGACGACCACATAATATAAATTTTCCTGTGAATATAGCTTCCTTTGCCGGAATAGGATCGGACCACAAAAGAACAAAAAAGTAAGATGGAAGGCTTTCAATTTTTTAAATTGAGTAGACCTATCGCTTCACAATTTTTTATTTTTATTTTTAGGAAATGGAGCTTGATACTGCTGATATCATCAAGATGTTCGAAAGGTCGGACATCGAGATTCTAAACAGGGCCGGAGGTGTTGAAGGCCTTGCTGAAATGTTCAAGACAAATCTCGTCGATGGTATTTCTAAAGGTGAAGCCGAAAGCCACTACCATGACAGAATAGAGTTGTACGGCATCAACAAGTTGCCGGACCCACCAGTCAAGTCATGGTGCCGCTTCTACATTGAAACATTCAAAGATATTACACTTAAGATCATTTTCGCCGCTCTTATCATTTCTTTCGTATTCGTTTTTGTCGTCCACTACGAGCATCTCGAGTTCACAGAGTTCATCGACACTCTTTCCATCGTTTTTGCCCTCATTCTCGTTTCTACTGTCACTGCTCACACAAACTACCAGCAGCAACAGGCGTACTTGGAAATTAACAATGTGAAGAACACGTTCCCGGTCACCGTCATCCGCGCTGGCGAGAGACAACAGGTATTGTCAACACAAGTCATGGTGGGTGATATTCTCGAGTTCAAAGCTGGTGATGCCGTCGCCGCTGACTGTGTCTTCATCAACGGTACCAACTTGACCATCAACAACTCAGCCATGACCGGTGAACCAATCGGTGTTAAGGTTAACAACAAGGAACCATTCCTCCGTGGTGGTGGTGCTATCGAGAACGGTATCGGGACAGCGTTAGTCGCCGCTGTTGGTCCAAACTCACAGTATGGTGTCACAATGACAACAATCACAAATCTCGGCGCCAACGAGGAAGTTACACCACTCCAGAGGAAGCTCAACAAGCTCGCCCTTCAGCTTTTGTACATTGCTATCGGCTCAGCTGCTCTCACATTCGCTACAACAATGACATTGTGGACAATCCAGCTTGTTAAGGCAATCAAGACAAAGACACTCACTCGCATTATCTGGCAGAACCTCATCAATCGCATCATTGTCGTTATCACAATCTTCCTTTGCTGCATCCCAGAAGGCCTTCCACTCGCTGTCACACTCTGCCTTTCTTTCTCTATGAAGAAGATGATGCACGACAACAACTTCGTCCGCCACCTCTCTGCTTGCGAGACAATGGGCGGTGCTACAACAATCTGCTCCGATAAGACTGGTACCCTCACACAGAACAGGATGACTGTCGTCAAGTTCTACATGGACGGTGTTGAACAGGATGGACACCCAGACCTTATCGAAGAAGTTAAGGAGAAACTCGCTGAGTCCATCGCTGTCAACTCCACAGCTTCCCACACACTCAAGGAAGGCACAGATGAAGTCATCTTCGTTGGTTCCTCCTCTGAATGCGCTCTTCTCAAGATGATCTCCAACCTTGGTAAGGATTACATGGAAATCCGTGAGCTCAATCCAATCCTCTATCTTAACGAATTCAACTCCGCTAGAAAGAGAATGTCTACAGTTGTTTCCTCTGAGAACGGCTGCCACGTCTTCTTCAAGGGCGCTCCAGATTTCTCCCTTCCACTCATTTCTCATTACCTCGCAAACGATGGCTCCGTCAAGGTTGCTGACGAGGCATTCAAGGCTGACATCCTCGCTAAGGTTAACGACTTCGCTTCACAGGCTTACAGAACAATGCTCGTTGCTTACCGTGAAATCGTTGGTGAAGAGAACCCACAGTGGTCCGATCCAAACTTCGTTGAATCCAACCTCACAATGATCTGCCTTGTCGGTATCCAGGATCCACTTCGTCCAGAAGTTCCACTCGCCATCCAGCACTGCAAGGAGGCCGGTGTCGTCGTTCGTATGGTTACAGGTGACTTCATCGCTACAGCTCGTGCTATTTCCAAGCAGTGCGGCATCATCTCCTCTGACTCTGATATCGTCATGGAAGGCGCTGAATTTGCTTCTCTCTCCAAGATACAGCTTCTCGACAAGATCGATAACCTCCGCGTTCTCGCTCGTTCTTCCCCAACAGATAAGTATCGTCTCGTTTCGCTCCTCATGGAGTGCGGCGAAGTCGTAGCTGTTACAGGTGATGGTTCTAACGACTCTGCTGCTCTTAAGAAGGCTAACGTCGGCTTCTCCATGGGTCTCTGCGGCACAGAACTCGCTAAAGTTGCTTCCGATATTGTCATCTTAGATGATAACTTCTCATCGATCGTTTCTGCTCTTAAGTGGGGCCGTGGTATCTATGATAACCTTCGTTGCTTCCTTACATTCCAGATTCCAGTTAACTTCGTCGCTGTCGCTTGCGCTATTGTCGGTTCCATCTACATCGGCGATTCTCCACTCAAGCCAATCCAGGTCCTTTGGATGAACCTCATCGATGACTCCCTTGGTGCCCTCGCTCTTGCTACGCGTCCACCAGCTGACTTCCTCCTCAAGCGTTGCCCATACGGCTCTAACAACTCCATCGTTTCCAACTTCGTTGCCAGAAACATTGCTGTCCAGACATGCTACCAGATTGCCATGTTGTTCCTTATCCTCTTCGGCCACGAGAAGATCTTCCACGTTGTCGATAACTCTCCAAAGTTATACAACACATCATCGTGGATCTTCAACACATTCGTTTACATGAACGTCTTCTATCTTGTCCCAGCTAGAAGAGCTTCCAACGATGGTTCCGTTTGGGAGGGCTTCTACAAGAACTGGTACTTCCACTTGATTCTCATCGTTCTTGCTGTTGTCCAGATTCCAATCGTTCTCTGGTTCGGCAAAGCCTTCTACACAGTTCCACCGTCTGGCAAGGAATGGCTCGTCACATTCGCTATGTCTGTTGGTGCTTTCTGCGTCGGCTTCCTTGCAAACGCATGGCATCTTCCAGATCACACACTCGAGAACCTCGACATCTTCAAGAAGATGAGAAAGGAGCAGGTCCGCGCTTACTACGCTGGCATGACACACGAGCAGCAGTGGGATGACAAGAACGCTATAAAGGAGTTCGATCCAGATACCAATCAGAAGCTATCCATTCCACAAATCGAGGAAGACTTCGTCCCATAAGCTTCAATTGTGTTTTACTAACTTATTATCATTAAATGATTTCTTAGACTTTCTAATAAAGTATTGATTTTATATCATTAAATAAATTACCAGTTTTGCCATATTTTGAAAATGATTTCATTGATAAAAGACTGAAAGAATGGTACTTGTCGCTTTATTTTCACCCCTAATAGATGCTCCAATTAGCTTGGAAAAAAACCGCATTACATTTTCATCTATGTTCAGCCGAAAAAGTTGTAATATTAAATAGTTATTACCTCATTTTTACTATATTATCACCGTTAAAGTTTTTAATAATGCTATGCATTCATAATGATTTTGTATGTTAGTCGCCTCTCAAATGATTTTTTTGCTGTTCAAAAAACATGATATCATATGTTTGTTGATAGTAAATTTAGGAAAAACATAATACAATCAGACCCATTCCTGATAAGAGTCACCCAATGATTGACCCTGGAATGAGAAATCAGGGAACTGCGCAGATGTCGATGTCACGATGCTATCCGCTGGACTCTCCTGCAGGAAGCACAAATCGCAGTTTGGTGTTGTCTGCTTTGGCACGAAGCTTGGTTTATATTCTCTGTTATAGACTTTGTCCCAGTTAAAGCTCTTAAAGAAAACATGATCTTTGATGCCGTGGAAGTCAGGTCTATTGTTTGGATTCTTCGTCAATAATTTCGAGACTAAATCCTTAGCATCGGGTGGGAAACTCTCTGGAAAAACAGGATTTGATTGAGTGAATGATGAGCTCAAACAATTCGGATCGATTCTGTGAATCGAAAGGAGGCTTTCCGCAAATCATTTCAAACATCATCACACCAAGACTCCACCAGTCTATCTTATGTGTGTACTTCAGCTTGTATATCATCTCCGGTGACAAATATCTGCTCATTCCGCAGAAATTATCGTCTCCGTCATCGAGCTCAAAAACTTCTGTCGAGAGAACGAAGTCCATGAGTTTGATGTGTCCAATGCTGTCAATCATCACGTTCTCGGGCTTCAGGTCTCTGTATATGATGCCGATGCTGTGAAGATATGACAATGCGAGCGCAATTTCAGCTGAATAAACTCTTACTTCATCGATAGGGAAAAATTTTCTGTTTTGCAAGTGAGAAAAGAGTTCTCCGCCAGGCACATATTCCAGGCCTAACTAGAACTTGGGTGGATTCTGGAAAGCGAAGAAAAGTTGAACAATAAACGGATGATGTGCTTTCATTAAGATATTTCGCTCAGCAATCACAGTGTGAGATTTCATTGCATCTAAGAGTTTCCTCTTCTGTATGGACTTGATTGCATACAGTTTTTGAATCGTTCTGTGTCTAACAAGCATCACTTTTCCGAATGTGGCTCTTCCCAGAACGTGAAGTATATCAAAGGAACTCATCGACAAAACAGGCGAAGATTCGAAGGAACTTCTTATTCCTGTCATCCATTTCTGCACATTTTCGTTAGAATCAGTCGCGAATGTAATCGGATTTAAACCTTCGAGAGTGAGCATGAATTTCTGTGAATATGAGTCTATCATCTGCTCCACGATCATGCTGGAGTTCAATCGAAATTTACATGTCAAATACTTTAACCTTATTACACACCATCATTCTTCATTCAATATATTTACCAATATTCAATAATGATCATATTTACTCATATCACATTATATAATAGTTTATATAATTTATATTAATTGACATGATTTCTTAATTTACAAGATGTTTTGTTCGATATTATTCAATATTAATATTCAAATCGCAAACTTTGAAAAGAAAATTACCCAACATTTGATTGATTGACGGATAATTGGTTCATATCAATGTTTTCCCTTAATAATGATTAATTATTCAAAATGAGAAATATATGAAAAATTTAGATTAAAATATATGAGAAAAAGTGAAATTTTTAATGAATAGATCTATATTCTCTGATTAAGCCATAGATAATGGAAATCAAAATGTAAACTTATCAAAATTTCACTTTAAAAAAATATCAACTTTACATGTCATATTTTTAAATAGTGATATTTAAGAATTATTTTTCGCAGAGTTTTCCATATTTATTGTATTAAGGATCGCATAGAGAGTTCACAAATAAAGTTTATTTCGACATTGATTTCATTTTATTGAATGGGTGGCGCAACAAGTATAACAACGCCTTTGTACGCCATTCTCGACAAATACGCGATCGAAGACCACTCGAACGACCAGCAAATTCTCAATGCATTGCTCGCTGTTGCTCCGAATAGAACTGAAATTGGATATTATGAACCTACGAAGATAATTCCGATAGCAAACAACCAACCACAAAATCTTATCGCGCTCTGTAATCAGTCTGTGCTGTTTATGGAGAAATATGACGATGATACTTCGAATTCTCCTTTATCTGCACAACAGCACAATCAGATTTCTCTCGTTTGTCAATTATTCACGTTAATTGTTACCGTTATTCTCAGCTATTCAGAATATCACCACATATTCAGCGAAATTTCGAAATACGGAGATCTTGAAGCCGCTAAAAAGCGCGCTGACAAGATTTTAGGCGAACAAAACAACAGAAAGCCATCAGAAAAACCAGCTCCGGGCAAAGAGACAGACAAAAAGAAGGAGACCTATAAGAAGAAACAAAATACGAAATCAGCAGCAAAACAAGCGGCAAAGAAGAAGAAACCACAGGATGACGACGACGACGAAGAAGAAGAGGAGGAAGAAGATTCTGATGAAGAGGAAGAAGAAGAGGAGGAAGAAGAGGAAGATTCTGATGAAGAAGAAGATGAAGAAGACGAAGAAGAAGATGAAGAAGACGAAGAAGAAGAGGAGGAGGAAGAAGAAGAGGGAGAAGAAAAAGATGAAGAAGAGGATGAGAAGCCAAAAGCAAAAGCAAAATCGCAGCTAACAAAACAACAACCCAGAAAAAAATCACCACCAAAAAAATCCACAGCAAAACAATCTCAACCAAAAAAATCACAAGCACAAAATAAAAGCTCCAAAAAGAATGTGAAGCAGGATAAGAAGAAACCAGATAAAGAAAATCAAGAACATGCAATGCAAAATGATCGTTGGATGATTATGCGCAACAGTTTATCATTGCTTTCGCGTTTTGTTGGTGCAGCAATTCGTATCTTGTTCAATGATAGATTCACATTGACCGACAAAGATGGCCTTTGGTCTTCCATTGGCCCGAATGATCAGTCTCAGGCTCTCACTAGATACGACTTACTCAGAGTAATCGTAGCAACAATGAACTTTAAGAAACTTGCAAAACCGGCCGCAAATATGACAAAGTATTCCCTCACAATGCCTTCTGTTCCTGGCACTCAGTTCATGAGGTCATTCCTGAGATTATGTAAGGACTTCGTTAATGAGTTTAACACAGGTTCACTGACAATTTATTCAGGCGAAATGATGAAAACATTGCTTGCTTCTATCTCAGATTTCTCAGTCAAAGATCAAACATTTTCTTCCTGCTACGAAAGTTTGGATCCAAAGGAAGTAATGGATGCATTTTTCGGCAAACCTGTTCAAAAGCAGTTCTTAGTTCAGCCAACAATCGCTTTCTCGACGCCTGCTTTATCATTCATTTACATGGTTGTTTCCCACAACCCAAAGGTCGTCGAGGAGTTGGCAAAGAATGAGAATTATCCTAAATTCATTTACAATCTCTCTGTCATTTCACAGTCAACTCATGAAAAGTCTGGTTTCAGTTTCATTCACTCCATCATTCTCGACACACTCATTTTCATGTTCCCATCTGAAGGCGTTGTTCCTAAGTTAGCATCATCACCAACAGTGTTCCCAGAAATCAAGTATCAACCTAAATCAAAGCGATACGGTCAACTCATCATGGAGCACTGCTTGAACTTGGCGACGAACGATGCCTTGATTCCAAGCGTTGCCTGCGTTTTCCAGGCAATGGCTCTTATTTATCCTGATTTTGGAGGCCACGTTATCACAGAGATATTCAATCTTATACAAAAACTCACCGAGACAGATCAAATCGCAAGCGACAACAAAGGCACAATCAACATTTTGTTCGAAGGCATTGTTGAAAATCTTGTCATCAGCACATCAATGAGAGCCCACGTTTTCGCTAAGGCTGATTTGTTCAAGAAGTTGGGCACCATCAAAGTCAAATTCTGCAGAAGCTACAATGCAATCATGGCATACATCAATGGTGCAAAGAAGGTCTTAGCAAAAGGCGGTGCCAAATCTATCAAAGGAAAAGCTGTTGAAGAGAAATTCAAAGAGCTTAATGCGAAGAAATTAATGAAAGGATACAAGACTCAGTTCCCTCATCACAACCAGTCATTCACTGGACAGATGAAGCGGATGTGGCAGAACTGGACACAAATTCTTGTTGCGAAATCATTCGAAAATGAACTCAAAGCAATATTAACTTGTTAAAAAAATATATGTTATTTTCATAAAGAAATAAAAACAAATATTTATTCTAATTGGCGTAGTTAAATGCCGGTGTTGTGGAAGAAAGGTTTTGGCGATGAATTGTCGATGCAATGGAGAAATCTCTGAAAAGATTTTGATATCTAGCGAAGACGTCCAAACATTCGAATGGAATAACGTGAACTCGTGCATCACTTGATAGAATTAAAGCATTTTCATTATCATGTTCAGGAAGTATATCTTTGATTGGGCTGAGTGCGTTTTCGAGTTCACCAATGAATCTAACGAATTCAGGATTGTTCGTCTTCATTGCTTCGCGAGCGAAAGATGATGTAATTTCTATGTTTGTTGATGTTGCCGTGGATTTAATAGATTTGATATTCGGCTTCTTAACTGGCTTCTTTCCTTTCTGTTGGTTATTTGCCGCAACAGACTTCTGTGCTTCATCATTTGCATCAACTTTTGGTGTTGCAATGATTTGCTTGAAGATGTCATATCTTATGTTGATGTCATCTAAATCGATTGTTATTGATCTGCTTGTGATCACTTCCTTTTCGACAAAGCTGATTGTTGATGCTTCGAGGCCATCTCCGAGATCTTCGATGATGATTAAAGTGAGTTTCCTTTGAAGACAGAAAATCTTGATTTCGTCATATGTAACATTGAATGTAACAGCGTTCGTTCCAGATTTGATTTGAGAGAAATAATTCATTGATGTTGTGTACATTGCCGAAGTGCTTGGATTGAAGAATCTCTTTCTGAGTCTTTCCGCTTCGTGAACGAATATCAGTTCTCTGTTGTCTGGTGGTGAATTTGCTTCGAGATCAATCATTCTCGCGATATAAGCAGCGCTGCCTTGTGCAACGAGGAACTGGAAAATGGCACCACGAGCATCTGTTTCTTTGAGGATATCAAACAACTCAACAGCGATTGTTCCAGCTTTCTGATATTCGAATGACTGAATCAACATCGTAACAGCAGAAAGCATGTGATTGACGGAGTTCTGGAGCGTGACATTATCTTCAGCAACAAAGTGAATACATTGACCGAGAAGCATTATCATTGTTGTCTTCAGACGCGCAGGGATATAATGGATATTCTGGATTGCGCTGAATCGCAATATTGCAGCTGATGGAGAAAGATCTTGCAATGGTTGTTGTGTTTTATCGACAAACTCTTCATAAAGGGATGAATGAGATCCTAAGACATCGTAATCGATTCCTTGTCTTTCGTATTTGCTGATTGTTGGAGCAAACTTGACGACAATTGTTCCAAACAAGTTTATGGTTTCAACAAGCCTGATTAACTGCGGCAAACTTTCATCTTCGCCAAGATCGCAGACTGAGTTATAACTATCTTCAGTGAGTTCAACAACTTCTCTGATTTGGTTTCCAACATCTCTGAATTCAACAACATCGCGTGGGAAGTTATCTGATTCAAGAGCACGCGAACAAAGAGCAATGAAAACATCAATGCCGCAGCAAGTCTGAAAATCAGGATTGTAAGTTTTGATGAGAGCAGAGCAATCAAGAGGAGCAATAAATTGGACAGAAGACTTCATCATGTAATCGAGTTTCATCTGTTCGAATATTGATGATGGCTTCAGTTGTCTGAGTGCAGATTCAATGAGATGTAATGTGAACACTGGATTTCCTCCAATAGTAAATGATGTTTCAAACCATTCAAGCCAGAAGTCGAATGTTGCTTTCGCAACTTTGCTGGACTCCATAACGAGCTCTGTTGCGAGTTCAAAGTGCCCTGAGCGAGATTCAACGAGAGCGAGCATTCTCTGGCAAACAGATTTCGTTGGAAGATCATTGAGTTGCTCAGCTTGCGACATTGCTGTATTAATGAGATATAAAGCATGCGTGTACTCTCCAAACTTGAGTTCTATCTCTGCAGACTTGATTAAAAGCTTGCGGAGAGGAGGAAGCTTTGAAGGGAGATCTGTTTTATATCTTCCGACGATTTCGTGCCAATTGTGCATTTCTGCTTCTGTTAAAGCGAAGTCTGTTGGGAATGGTGTTGTGCAAACTATATTAAGTCTGTCCAAAAACAGTCTAAACTTGAGCTGAATGAAATGCTCGAATCGCGGACAGTTGAGTGTCTTAAGTGAAGCGAATAATTGATACCACAATTTAAGCATTTGATATTCATAACCAGCGAATGAGCAAACATCGATAATCATCACTAATTCTTGAACAACTTCTTCCAAGTCTTGGAAATTGATGTGCTTGTGAGTGTCTGCGCTTTGAATCATTTGAATCCATCCACTTGCAACTCCATTGTCAACAAATGTTGCCGGCGTTTCCTCCTTTTGCATGTTATTCTTATCTTTGTGCGACAATCTGGCTTTCATCTTCGACTTCTTTGTCTCAGAGTCATCATCTTCAGAAACAACGTTTAACTGCACTGTTTGCATCCATAAATCATTGGAAAGATTAATTGCTTGTTTAACAAGTTCTTTGAACTTCTCTTTATCATTTGTTGTTGTGATTTCGAGTGCGAGAATGTGAATCTTGCATGCGTTGATTTCTGCTGCTGGTTTATCAGCGATTGCAGCTTGAGCGTCTTCAATCACTTTATCAACAATGTCTGATTCAGCTTTGTTGTGTCTGAGCCATTTCGCGAAGTTTAAGTTCGCTCTAAATCTCTCCATAACATCAACTTGTCTCAAGCTATCGATTGCCTTTTCGAGAGCTGTGCATTGGACAATTGGATCTGTTGCAAGGTCAGCAACAAATGACCAGAGATCACTTTGATACTTAGAGTCGCCAAGTTGCTTAACTCTGAGCATTTCGTCCAATAATGTGCTTTGTTTCTTTTGACAATCGAGTTTGTTTGTAATGATGAGATTCAAACGCCATAAATCTGCATGAACGGCTTTGTTTAGAACAGAAATAGCTTCTTGCATTGCCTTTCTCGCTCCTTTCCATTCACCTTGATCTATGAAAGCCTGAATGAGAATGTGATACAATCTAACGCTGTTTTTATCATCAATTCCAACACTTTTTGCCAACTTAAGAGCATCTGGCAAATGCGGGGCAATCATCATTCTGAATATTGGGAATTCTTCACCCTCTGATATACACGCGCAGAAATACTGCAAACTGAGACGTGCGTTATCAATGGATTTTGCTTTATTGAAGAAATCTATCGATCTCAAAAAGTCGATACTTGCATCTCTTCTTAAATTATCCTGACAAGAAAACTCCTGAAGCGCTGGCTGAATAAGTTTGAGGTATGTCATGCCTCTGCAGAAGTGCGCGAGGCCGAGATAATAATAATCATCTTTGTTTGCTGGTTTAGGAATCAATTCGATTGTCTTTGATGCTGAATCAATTGCAAGTTGATGCATATCAAGTCTCATTGATTTTTCGCTGATTATTGCTTGAATCATAGGATCTGTTACAGTTGTGTAAATTTGCGCGAGTGTTTCTGCTTTGTGTTGAACTTTATCATTCATAATTGTCGCGATATTTGACAAATTAGAGAAATCAGGATCAGAAAGATTTGGCGGTGGAGCATTTCTCTTAGCAAACACTTCAACTAATCTATCAACAAGCGCTTTCTTCTCAGAAACAGTGACAACATATGGAATTGCTCTCATTAATGTATCTTCCGCTTGTTTGAGAAGCTTCTGTTTTGCTGGATCCATTGCCGGCGGTTTCTTCTTTGCTTGTGCATTTTGCTGCTGCTGAGCAGGTTGCGGAGGTTCAACGCACATCGTAAGAATGATGCTGACATAATAATTCGTCATATGGCCGCAAAGCTGACGTGCTGGATAGAAATCAATAATATCGAAAAGAGATGTGACGCATTCTCCAACAAATTCAAGAACATCTTGGCATTGTTGTGGTGGTGAATTAACTAAATAAGAATTCCAGAATTGAGCAATTGCATTAAATCCTAATCTGTTCTTTCTTATCATGTAAACATTGGCAACTTGTTGAAATGCTGGGTCTGCGAAGTCCTGCATACTTATAGATCCTCCTTTTGCATTAGAAGAGCTCCCCTTGGCTTTATTTGGTGAAGATGTGCTTTGTGTTGTTAATTCATCAAATGCTTTCGAATATAAAACATTCCAAACGAAAACAGGACCAGAAGCAGGGAATATATTCTTCTTGAGGTCCTTCATCATCATTACAACGAAATTAACAAACTCAACGCAAATGAGTTTGTTTTGTTTCTTTGATTTAAAGATTGCTTGGATACCTAAAATTATTGTTTCACATTGTATTTCGATTGCATAATCGTAAACAATTGGATCCCATTTGATTTCAGTAAATTGCAAACAAATCTGAACAGCTTTATCATAATCTCCGCTGCTCATTGTTGCTTTAACGATCTCATTCCATATTTTTGCAATGTATGCTGCTGTATCGGCTTCCGTTTGTTTCGCTTTCTCGCTGAAATTGTGAATCATCATATAAGCCATATCAATGTTATCTTCCGTGACATTCTTCTGGAACAGGAACTGCATGGCCTGATCTAATGGATCCGCTTGTTGAACTAAAGGATCAAGCATAATTGATGTCTGCCGCATCTCGGGAATTATAAATCTATCGAATGGATGTGTAAGTCTTGATTGATGATCTGGAATGTAATAATCGATTGCTGCAGCTTGCTTTAGTTGATCTAAAGCTCTGTTCGGCTCACCGAGAGCATTCAGAACTTTGGACATTACGAAAATCATTTGTGACAGCATTGGGTAGACTTGGCAGCCCATTTTTGTTAATATTTCGATTGCTCCTTGAAGAGGTTTCACTAATAAATCAGGTTTATCGAGAATCATCAAAGCATTTGACCAAAGAGCGACAGCTGCATCTTGAACGATAACAGCATCACTCTGTTGAAATGCTTGTTGCATTATATGATGCAAGTTTGCGATTGATGCCATTCTTTCTTCGATTGTTTGTTGTTTTCCGAGATTTAACTCTGCAGTGATAAGTGCTGCATGAGATTTCGCGAGTTGTGATCTTGCCGACGAAGCCCTTGCTTGACAATCATTTGCAAGCTGTGTTACACCAATTTGAAGCGCATATCTTCCAATTTCGCCGATTGTTATTTCCGCAGCTGTTGTATCATCATTGTCTTTCTTGGAGTCAACGACTTGACAAAGAATCTTAAAAGCTTCTTGTATATCTTTAGGATTGGTTTGTCCGAGTGATGCTGATGATTGATATAAGATAATCGCTTTCTGAACTTGTTCATTTAATTCTAATTTCATTTTAAGCAAAGGGGCAATTGACTTTCTTGAAAAATGCACAAAAATGTGCAACAACGAATATCGAAGCTGCAAAAGATTTGTTGGTATGTGTGTGAATAGTTTTTGTATTAATTTCGATGCTTCATCAGATTTTGACATATCATCGAGAATACAGCCATATAACAAGCACAACGCAATGTACAGGCGCAGATTAACATTAAACTTCTGAGATAAGTGTGTTTCAAGCAGAGGAACAGCAATTGATAAAATACTTTGTAAATTATATCTTTCTTCATTTGGAAAGAAGGGACGTGCAATATCATACAAAACGAAGCACGCACGCAATGCTAGAGGCTGATATAATGGATGCTCTTGTATTACTTTAAATGCTCTCTGTAGGATGTCTATTGCCTTGATATTGAACTCCCTGGCCTTCATGCCACGCTCTGATTGTCCTCTAAAGTTGCTGATTAAAGCTTGTACAATTAACGATCTTACTTGATATTGATTTAAAGGTTCTTGCAGGTGACTGTATATAGTGATTATCTTTTCAGGGCGATCTATGTTGACTTTTTGATATGGTTTCGGGAGATCGAAGAATCTTTCCGCTAATAATAAGTAAATATCAGAAGAAATAGTCTCTCCGGTCGAAGAAAGGAGCTTATTGTAGACTGTTATCAAGTTCTGCTCCGTTGGTTTTGTCTCAGATGACAAAATCAAGCGGATATTTTGCTCCATTTCAAATTAATAAACGAAAGTTTTGTTCTCATTTTCATTTTTCGATTTTCGTTGATTTTGTGACATAAATATTTAATATTTTCTATTATTTTCTTATTATCATGATTATATTCATTTAGCATTATATATCTGTGAAATAAAACATGATGAAACTCATTTAATTATGGTTTTATTGAAGATGAAAATGGAGCGTAAAAATCTAACAAAACATCAAATTTATAAAACTCCAAAATTTCGTATGAAATCAATGATGCTTATCACCTTTTATTTAAATAATGC
The DNA here is from genome assembly GCA_023091735.1 of Trichomonas tenax. Lineage (NCBI taxonomy): Eukaryota > Parabasalia > Trichomonadida > Trichomonadidae > Trichomonas > Trichomonas tenax. Next base: position 17,175 of record JALKBU010000042.1, read on the forward strand.
ATTAAAATACGAAAATAAATATTTCAGAAATCTGCCAAATGTCAAAAATATAAAAAATAGAGATCCAGCCATACCTTGTATTAAATAAGATATAATCCAGGACTGAATTTCAAATATTGATTAACAGTGCCGGAATTTAAAATTTATTTTCATAAAAGTATTGATCACATTATGAGCCAACTGTATCAAAAATTTCACATACAGAACCATACAAATTGATATCTAAAATGTTCAGCCATAGAACCAGACAATTTTTTCCTGATTGAATTTATTTTTCTTTGAAATCATGAAAATATTACTTGGCAATGCATGTGGTATCTGAAAATGATAATATTTTAGATGGTCGATTTAAATTGATAAAATTTTAGTGATAAATAGCGAATACTAACAATAACATATCCAAATTTCAACCCAAAATCGACATTTAGTCAATTATCGGACAATTTTGCTAAATTTTAAATATAAGCTTACCTAGTTATTCGGAGTCTATTTACTTGTCCAAAATCGAAAAACAAAATTAACGCTTTTATAAGTTATTTTTTATGTGCAAAGAAACAGACAACAACGAGAAAACTGAGAAGCCAAAGGTAGAAGAAAAGAAAGAAGAAAAGAAGGTCGAAGAAGATCCAAAGGTTCAGGAGCGAAATATCGAAGATAAAATAGAAGACAAATCTAATCAACCGGAAGTCCCTCCTTCAACGCCACCAAAAATACCAGTGGCCGAGCCAGATCAGGTCAAGCAAATGGAGCAGGAATATTACTCTTATTCAACATCTTCAGAATATTATTCCACTTCAGAGCCTTCCACAACAACTACAAATACATAAAATTGTTCATTTTATATATTCATCCGATTGTTCTTCAAAAAATTATTTTATTATTAAATTATTCAAGTTTTACTTTAATATATTATCAATAATTTATTCAGAGAAGATGTCTTGCTCAGAGCAGACACCATCGATGAGTGGCTCAATTTGAATTCTAAAACGATCATATCTAATAAATTTGATCTCTTGGCCATTAAGGACAAATCTAGCGTACTGATTTCCATCAGTGTTATCTTGCCAGATTTCGAAGCTCAAATGAGAGCCAAGTGGAATATCTTGCTTATAATCAAAAATAGAGCATAAAGCAGCAATAACATTGCCTCTAGCGGCTTGGTAGTTAGCAATAACCTTTGTATTTTGGCCGATTGCCTTATCTGCGTATTTGAATAAATGTCTGAGTGTTGGAGCGGCAGCGATGGCAGAATTATTTGTGTAGAAGTAGGACTCCTCGTATTTAATAATATCCTTGCATTTTTCGATGATGTTATCGTTGAATTCAGCTGGTAATGTTGAATTTTCGTTGCATTTCATTGATAAAGCGAATCTGCAAACATTCTGTATATTAGAATTTGTTGGATCAACATTGATAGACTTCATTGCAGCATCCATCGTTGTTTTAGCTGTTTCATAGAAAGACTTATAAGCTTCTGTATTCTGATAAACAGCATAAGCATTATTTAAGTCCTTGCATATGCTTTGTGCAACTATTAAAGGCGATTTTGTTTCTGCTGATGTTTCAATTGAGAGAATTTCGTTATCAGATTGTGGAGGATACAAACCAATGAGGAATGTCTGTGTGGAATGGAACGAACAGTCATCGGGAGCTGAGAAGAACCTGAAGAATTTAGGATTAAGCTCTTCTGGAAGGAATTTAAGATCATCAACGAGATATTTTCGATATAATTTGCCTAATTCGAGAGAATTCTTTCGCCCCTGAACCGTCAAATCATTCCAACGGCAGTTTTCAGGGAATTCTGCGTAAAGTGGATCAATAATTTGATGATAGTGTCTGTATTGCATTGATGGCGCAATTCTTGTTCTAAATCCACTGTTATCGTCTTCGTTGCATTTCCATGCTCCTAATTTGCTTTTTGGAAGATAAGAATTTCTTGGTGTTAAAAGTCCAGGATCGTTGAGAATAGAAACAAATTTCAGCTTCTTGTCCTGCAGTGGGGACGGAGCTGTGAGCGGCGCCTTGCAGAAGTCTGCACTTAACGAATAAGAGAATAAAAGAGGAAACATCGATTTTGTCACTTTTTATGGAACAAAACGATGAATAATTTGTTTTGAAGAGGCTCCTGATGCAAAGATAATGATCTCTGCCATTCAAATTCGGAGATCATATTCATCATGAGCAATAAGATTTCTGAGCTGTCTACTTCCCGGTTGGCTGCGTTATAACTTTAGAAATGATCATAACTCGCTTTATTAAGGGGGTAATTTCTATGACACGTAAACATCAAATTGTAAAGCATCATTTTGTCATGTAAATATCGAGATTCTCTTAGCTTGTAGCGGAACCAGGCTCGGTGTGTTCACGACACATAGGGGGTTATATAGGACCACGGTATTGGCTCTGTTGACAGTTCATTTGTCGATGAAAACATAACAAAAACAAGAATTCGAAGAGTTGTTTTTGGATCCAGCTATCAAACGGAAGCCACATATAGCTTACAGCCATGTATAATATTTGCTACTGTTAGACGTGTAGGTTGTCGTTTTGCATTGTTCAAAATTCTAATTTATAAATATAATCCCTTTATTTTACTATCTTTACACACGAGTTATCACACGCTAATGAATGTATATTTGGCACTAATTCTAAAAATGAGTTTTTTGATCATGATTCTAAATAATAATAATCAAGTCATTGAGTGGAAACTTTTTTGAATTCGATTATTGATTTACAACTTTTAACGGTGTTTTCAAATTAAAATTTATTGCAATTGGACAATAGATGTCATTTTGACTTCTCAAAAGCTTATGAATATGATAAATAGTCATTGTACGCCATTAAAAACATGAATGAATGGAGCACACTTCTCCAATATTCTATGAACATCATACATCTTGGTAAGTTTATATCATAGAGATTTATGCTTTGTCGCAAATTAACGATGTTAATATATATATATTTTTGATGTTCCAAATGATAGCTTATGGCTTTAATGGCATTCTTGTAGATATTTTTTTATAAACTCTAGAGTTAATACCTGGAGTCTTCAATCAACACAATAGTTTCAGAATTAACAGTTCAATTTCCATTGAATAAGATAGTGATGCACTGAAGTGAATAAAAACTTACGCAATCAATGAAACACAGGTTTTAAGTCAGATTTAAATCTACAAATGGTTTTGCTCAATTGGCATACATATACTGAGTAGATCTCATGTTTTTATCTCGGCTTTGATCTCACTTGTCAAAATTATTCCGAGATTTTAGCTGATGTTGTTGCCGCTTGATTGCGTAATTAGCATTTTCTAATTCTTTAGTTTTGACGCAATGCACAATTTCATGATTTATCGGTAAAAGTGCTCACATTATACGTTTTAGAACCTGCACTATGGAAAAACACATGTTTATCAGCAAAGCAGCTTCGCAGGCTAAAGAAAACAACTGAAGATTTCTTTATTCACAGCATTTTGTCCAAAGCAATTATGTTTAGCCCAGCTTTCATGAAGTGATGCAAACAACACTAGTTATTGAAGAAATTCATCGTTGTTTGTTAAATCTTTTTGACTGTGAAAGAGCGACCTCAATATGAAGTCCTTTAAACATCCAAAAATATACAGAAGGATATAGAGGAGTTGTGTCTCAAAATGTTATCAAATTATCTTCCAATGTAATTTTTTTCTCCGTCAGTTGCTTGCATCGTATCTTTTGTTGGAGTTTCAATCTGAAGTATGATGTTATATATATATAATAAGTTTTCATCGGATCTAATTGAAATGATAAAATAATTTCATATATTTTCCTCTCAAGCGATTCATATGATTTTGTTGTATGTGTTGCAAGATATTTATTTATATGTTTAATTACTTGCTCGGATGATGTCGTTTTTGATTGAAGTGATGGAAGAGATTCGTTTAACTTCTTGATTGTGTTTTCGTCTGATTCTGATTTTGCTCGAAATGATAGAAGAGATAGAAGTTGGCCAATCTAAATTTGAATACTTTAATGGTTCTATAGCTTTTAAATACTATTGTGATGCTATCTATCAAATATTAGAGCATGCTTTTTTACGATAACCGCAAAAACATTGAAACATCACAAATGGTTTATTTTATATCGGCATATCATGCATATGCAAAATAACTTATCAAAAAATTACCCTTTACGGCAGTTATTGTAAAAATGGCAAAAATTGTCATTTGTAAAGTCGGATTTTTATTTTTCTTCGGTATTGAGCTTCAGCATGCAATTTTGTTGGAAACGGCAATTAAAATGTAGACTATAGTGTATCCCATATAGGAGATCAGTGTACTTGGCTTTTAATTTCTTGATTGTGATTTTGTCTGATGCTGATTCTGATTGAAGTGATCATAACTATTTTCACTGGCAATGATATTTAGAACGATATCGAAACATTCTGGTGTCAGAAATGAGTAATCGAGATACTTTAGCGAATGAAGGAATTCACGAGAAGTTGAGATTAGTTTTAAAATCAGTGTGTTAATAAATGATGCATTTGATGATCTCTTAAAATCTGTTCAGAATAATCAAATCCTAGTTCAGATAACGTCAAAACGAGAATGTCAATGTCAATCTTATCTAAATGATTTCTAATATAATCAATCAAAGGCTTAACATTGCATGTTGATATATAGATGTTTTTCATTACAAAAAGGTCGAAGGAGTTATTTCAACTTCTTTGTAAAGCGAGATAAAAGACTGCATGAGATCTCTGTTTCCGATTGCAACACCTAAATTAAATAAATCTTTAGCTTCTTCTCCACTAATTTTGAGATCAGGAACTTGACCTAAAATGAGTTGGTCAAATATTTCGTATGTATCATCTTTCTTGATGTTGCATGCGAATGACATGCTTCTTTTCGTTTTGTTCTTTAGTAAAAGCGCGAAAACTTTGCTGCTCACAATTTGTGTATGAAATGCCTTCGTTTTGTATTCATGATTGTTGATTATTATTTTGAGGTCTGCATTCCCTACATCAGCAATGCGTGCTGATCTCATCAGATAATCCATCTGAGGAAGCATTGAAGCACACATTTTATGAATATTTTGCAAACAATTTAGGGACGACCCAATTTAAATTCTATAGTATTGATATGCAATTTCCACACATTATGTTTGAAAGCTTATAAATAAAGAGGGACGACACGGCATATTCCAAGTTATCAATGTAGTGATTTTATGTTTCATAATTCATTTCATATCAACAATAATCAACAGAACATAAATTTAGAGATTCACTGACAATTTATCAAATGAATATTTTCACCATCTAAATTAAGGATGTTGCTTTGGAAGAACCTCAGGAAAATGCAAAAACGCACGAAAATTCATCTTCCAAGCGATGATTAATTTCCAAAAATCTTCTTCCTTTGTCATTTTTTTCCTTCCCACGTCATTGCAATCTTCCAAAACGACATCCCTACCTAAATATATCAAAATTGTAAATATGCAGTGTAATAATAATAATTTAATCACAAATACAAAACATTAATGTCTAATAACAGCAACACTTGGAGCTTCTTCAACAAAGAACTCGTCATCACCTTCTTCGATCTCGTTTTCAGTGTCTTTAACACCACCAGTTCGTCCTTCAACTTCCTGCATGAGATTCATGAACTGAGCACCATTGAACACATCCATAGCCTCTAAGTTCAAATTCACGACGCCACGCATGAATGCCTTGCGAAGGCGTTGCTGCATCTCTAAGAAACCCTTCTATTTAAACTCTAATTCTGCTCTTGCAGCTGCAAGTTCTGTTTCAAGCTTTGTTATCTGTGCATTGAATCTCTTTCCATTTCCTTTCGATTCTTTCTCATAGACTGTCCGAGCTTCGTTTTCTAATCTATCTTCTCGGGATTTATGCATCTTTCTAATCAAGCGCCTGAAGAAAACTCTCTTCGTGGCATTTCGAATGAATATATCCTCGAAACGACGTGTTAAGATGAGTTTTTCAATACCATCAGTAATCCAAGTATGAAAACTCCGCGATGTGAGATTCATATTGCGTACTTTGTTATGCAAAAGTGCACTTTTGTCTACTAATTTTCTTAAAATTTCTTGTTTACGTGTTAATTCTGCTGTATTTCCTTGTGTAACTGCTTGCATTTCTTTAAAATTTCCCTAGTATCCATTTAATTCTGCTTCAAGCTTCTGAATTATCAGTATATAATAATCACTTTGCTCTTTCGCGATGACTTGTTCATTATATGTCAAGAATTTCTGAAGGTTGTCTCTCAGGTTGTCGAAGTTTATCGTAATAATTTCATGTAACGTATCTTCAGCTTTATCACTCATTTTTCAGATTTTTTAAACGTCTATTTTTTACATTTGGATTTTTTGATGTAACTCAACTTTACATATCAGATTCATATTTATTTGTCAATTTGTGTCAGATTCCAAAAAAATCAGTTAATAACACATTAGTATTTAATCGATAAACACACAAATCAGTTCATAAAGCTGGTAAACTTCTCCTGAGTGAGATCGTTCAAGTCATCGTTGTATTTCAGCTGGTAAATTAAACCAGAAGAGATAGCGGCAACAATTTTATTATCACCAACGAAGGAAATTGATGTATTGCTGCTCTCAGGAACTTTCCATGTGGCTGTTGAGCGCTTTGCTTCGTCAGAATTATCTTCAATTGCGAAAACGTGGAGAGTATTCTTCGATGATGTACTAGCAATGATGTTAGCTGTTGGGCAAAATGCAATGCTCTGAATTGTAGCAGAGAACGAACCGCGTCTGAATTCGCAAATTTTATCCCCAGTTCTTGAGTTAAATACGCGAATGATTGTGCCAACCTCACTGGAAGTAGCAACCATTGATCCATCGATATTGAATTTGATGTGGGAGATCTGATGTGTGTGTGCATTGATAGATTTGTCTAAAGAACCGCTTGCTTCGACTGAAACGATGCGTAAAGCACCAGTTTGTCTTCCACACATTGCAATTACGTAGTTATTATCGAGTATTGCAAAGTCGCATGGCGCGTTTTCGTTAACAACGCACCTTAATTGCGTGTACAAACCAGCAGGCTCGAAGTTATAGACTCTAACCTCATTCTTGAGTGTAATAGCGAACATTTTAGGTAACATATAGAGTCCTTTTATTGTTTCCGGACAATCAATTTGTGTTAGAGGCCTATGTATTGAGCAATCGAACACGCAGACAGATTTATCGCTAAAAGCGCGCTGTCCTTCAACACCTGAGTAAACTACTTTGTTTATTCCGGATAAAGTGACTGCATGTGAAATTTGGCGATTCTCGATTTGCCTGAATTTCTCTTCGAACGGATATGTGTTGTAAACTCCGAATCCGTTGGAATAGCTCACACACATCGTTTTTCCGTCATTCGTGAATGTAATGTGATTCACTACAACAGGCAGCGACATTTTTGTTATTTTTTTTGGTGATATTTTTGTTGAGCATTTGGATTTATTTTACTAATGTACCCACTTTTCGCAATATAATTATTACGAAATTTGTTTTCCAACTCCAATATTTTGTAAAACGTCATATTTCTGTGATACTAAACTCTTAAATAATCTATATTATGATTGAATTTCATTGAAAAATTATTATAAGTTGCCAATTATTTGTCGTCCAAATTTAATATTTAAGATTTTTAAACTTTTCTCTTTCAAATTGCTCCAAATCGAAACTAACAGCGATACACAAACTCTCAGATCAATCTTTAACTTTTGATTTGTAAATAAAATTACATGTCAAAATATAATGATATAATTTTAAGCTCTGAGATTATAGCATTAGATATCCATAGGACTAAATATGATTAATTTATAATACAAATAACTACAAACATTTTATTCAATATTCATGTCCATTGTCCATAAACAATGTTCTCAGGGTCTTAATCAACATGGATTTTGTATGGTTAGAAAGAGAAGCGAGATCTATCTCAACTTCCATGCCTGAAATATCGAGAATTTCATTTGAATTAACAATAATTCTACGCAACTTTTTGGCTAACTTGATCCTCTGCTTATCTGTTAAGAACTCCTGCGCTCTCTGAATGTTAATGCAGAATAATTCTTCATCTTCATAAGAAACAGTATTTTCTGACCTTCCTGGCTTCTTCGTAGCTCCTTTGACCGCATCATTGACTTTATTTTTGCGACCAGGTGGTCTTCCACGTTGTTTATGTGGTCTTTGATTTTCAGGTGGAGGAACGAAAGCAGGCTGTGGTTCTTTGATTTTCCTTGGCCTTCCAACGCCCTTTGGAGCTCTTGTATAGTCATCGTTATCGCTCGAAGATGATGAATCGTCCAATAATGAAAGTTCGTCTCGATCAAATACAACGCGTAGTTGACGCTTACCTGCTTGAACTATAGGCTTTTGAGGATTGCGCGATGGGGCTGTTGTTGGTTTTGGTGGTGCTTCAAACAAATTATCATTCAATATGCATAATCTCGATGGAATTGAATAGCAAAGTGGCTGCTCAGGTAGTTTAAATGGTATAAATGGCGAATTATCATCATCTGAATAAACAATTTCTTCATATTCATATTCTGACTCAGATGCACTTTCAATTTCTGGATCATTAATTCCCCTAAAGAACGAAGTTGTCTTTGAATTTGGAGTTCCATAGCCTTTTTGAACTGATTTCCCGTATAATACTCTTTTCCGCTTTTGATTTCTATCACTATTTGATTCCTTCCTTTTTCTGACTACTTTGACCATCTTATGCTTTGGCAAAGGCGGTCTTATAGGAATTTTCAAATCTTTTGCCTCTTCTTCTTCCTCGAACTCCGATATATATTCATCATCATCTGCAGCGTTTTCTTCGTTTGGAGCCGAGTGAAAGTCTATTCCATTGAAATTATCAACACTTTGTGCTTCGGGTACAGATTCAATAATTTTTTCGCTCTGTTTGATGTCTCTATCCTCCTGTGGATTGATTTCGATTGTGTTTTGCCGAGAAATGCCTTTCGATGCGACTCTTTGCATTAAGTGCATAGTTTTTGGCTGAAAACCTGGTACAGGTACAGACCTTGTTTTATCTATCGGTTTTTTCTCTAGTGGATGAAAATTTCTTAAACTTGGTTGTCTCGAAATAATTTTATTTGGCGTAAATGGACATTTGTATGTTTTTTCTGATTTAACTACAGGTTTAGATTGATTTTGAAAAGGAATCTGGCGTTTATTGTCTGTATTTTGAATTGTTGGTAAAACCGAATAAAATGAAGCGGAAAATGCATAGTACTGCTTCAGGTATGATGGCATTTTGGTAAAGATTTCATTTATTTTGTTAATTTGATCTGTTATCGATTGTTCCCAATTAAAATAATATATTTTTAACATTTTTTTAATATTTTTCGAAATAAATGTTGAAATCAGGCTAAACAATTTCAGTTGATCACGTACACTAGCATTATCTGATAAAATTTTACTGTTTTCTGAAATTATTTTGCAATTATTGGCAATAATCTTTAAATCATCGACTATTTGATCGATGTATCGATATATATTCAATTTTAGGTTCTCGTAGATATGATGAATCGTAGTTTTGTCTTTAAAGAGTTGATCTTGATTCAAAATTATCTGCATATACAACGAATTTGGATCACCTCTTACAAGAGAACCTAAGCGTGACTTTCCTAGATCCTGCAGGAAGGGAAGGAGACGTTGTCTCCCATCTTCCCTCAGGGAAAGCATTTGAATCAGGGTTTTTCTATGTATAGATTTTGTTTCCCTTATATTTCTTATATATTAAATATTAGCATATTCTATAAATAAGGTTAAATGCTTCGTTTTGTCGGATTTAATTGCGCTGCAGAGAATGGCCTGGAGAATTAGTGATTGCCTTCACAACAACTTTTTTGGCTAAAAGCCGGAGCAACAGGTGACGATTCAATGGCTGCGCTACGCTGTGCTCCGCTACGCCATTGAATCGTCACCTGTTGCGGAGCAATTCGCTAAATTGCAATGATTGAAGAAAACAACTTGCCATGTAAAATATCAAATGTCAAAAGACGATAGCACACTCTTATCTGACACTCCTCGGATTTCTTCCATTGATTTTATTTCGATATTGAACGTCAATGTGATCATTTGTTTGGTACAAATATAGTTAGATAGACATAGAAAATTGAACTATTAAAAGTGTTTTACGTAAAGTCAATTCTTAAAGTTATATTTCAAAGATGAAAATCAATATATTCAGAATTATTCCAAAATGAAAGGGCAAATTATATATACCGACTATATTAAGAACTTACCAACCATGGCTTTGTATTCTTAAAAATAATTAAGAACAATATGTTGATTTTTTAGTAATAGACTGTATTTTATTTCAAAACAATTGCATATATGTTAGATATATTTGGCAAACTACTAACATGCGCTACCATCGTAATTTATTTGCTTTGATTATAATTTATTTGTTTTTCTTTCCTTTGCCCTTCTTGTTTTGCTTTGGCTGAGCCTGTGTTTCGTTTTCTGTCTTTTGTTCACCTTCTTGCTCTCCATCTTTATTTTCACCATTTTGTTGATTTTCTGCAGGTGCTTGATCATGCTTGCGGAAGAAAATGTAAGCAATTGTTGCAATTGTGAAGATAGAAGTCTTGAAATCTCTTCCTGGAGGCATTGGATCAGGTTTCGTCATTTTGTAAACGATAATCTCATTTGTATTCGTGTCATATGTTGTTAATTCTATGTTGAGGAAAGAAAACATATTAAGCGAGTATGTTAAATTTGTTCCTAAGATTTGGCCAAATGCATTATGAAGTGGAATTTCAGTAAATTCAAGGTTAACATCTGTTACATGGATTTCTTCATCGTCTTCGAGGTAATAGACTTTAAAAGTATCGCGATCTGTTCCGTTGAATCTTAATATTAATTGATAAAGGAATGGTTCATCGGATTTCGTTAACATAGTAAGGTTTCCAATCAGTGCATCTTGTGTTGGATGCGGTTTAAAGTGAACATTATATTTTGCTAAATTTTCCTTCGAAACTAGGTCCTGAGCTTGAATTGTCCAGTTTCCAAACATCAATTCATCGCCCCAGACAGGGTCTCTCTTCGGCCTCTTGTCGCCTCTCATTGCGAGTAAAGTTACAAGAGATAACATTGATAAAAAATGACCAAAAACGATTCTTTTGAGTAAAGCTTGAACTGATAAACATTACCTCTCGTTATCTCTTTGATCATTAATGTTAATTTAAAATTTCAAATTTTCAAACATTAAAATCTCACTATATTTGACAATGAAATGATATAAATTTTCTGAGTTTTATATAGATCTATCATTTAAAGAGATAATTTCATCGATACATTCTTGATTCGATATTTGAACCTTCTAAATAATATTACGAACTTTTTCTTATTAATATATTTATATAGGAATATCAAAATATAGTCTTTGATGTCAAACATGTCTCATTATGAAAAAATCTGATTTACAAATTTCTCGCTGGTTTGTCTGTTCAGTAAACTTTCTATTATGAAGAGCCATGAAAGTTTTGTTGAAGTCAACAATTAAACCATGAAAGATATTATCAGTATGAAGAAAACAATATGCTTTGATCTTGAATAATCGATTTAGTTTTGATCTTCAAAATCAAGATGCATAAGTTATTTCTTGAGATTAAATAATACCTTTAATTCATACAAAACATATAATAAATGACAGCTAATTTGATAAAGAAGCAATAAGGACATTCAGCTCTTCTTGGAGCATTGCTAAATAACCTTTTCTTTCGCATTCTTCTTTTTCTTCATTCAGTTCATGAAGAGTGTAGTTTCTGTGTCTTTCGAGTTCCTTGAGTGTGTTCTCGATCACATTGTACTGTTCTTCGAGTGATTCGCTGTAGACTCTCTCAAGTTTAAGATTTTCTATCATCTCAGGATCCTCACACTCGATCATGTCAATCTCTTGCATCACAATAAGCTTTGCAAGCGGTCCGGTTCCATCTCCAGGGTCAGATTCTCCGAACAATGACTTGAACTGTGCCATGAAGTTGTTAGTCATAGTTTTCTCTCCTTGCAGAGAGTTCTTCTCGTTTGCGAGAATTGTTCTTTTCTTTTTGATTTTGTCGAGAAGCATTTTTCTTTCTGTCAACCAGGAACCTACTGATGTCTTTCGCTTTGTTTCGGTCTCTGTGTGGATAACATTCTTGTCGTGAAGGTCCTGTGTTTTCTTGAGAAGAGCCTCTTTTAGGTCGAGTTTTTCGTATAATTGTTTCTTTTCTTCGAGAAGTGCTCGCTTTTCCTTTTCTAATTGGTTATTAATAGTATCATCTGTGTATTTATACTCTTCTTCTTTCTTGTAAAGCGTTTCTTGAAGCATTTTGAAAGTCTCAAACAAATCATTTAATTGATTTGTGAGTTTGAGTGTTTCTTCTTTAGAAACATCAAGATCTGACTGAGATTTAGCTGTGATTTCGTTCTGAATCTCGTAATTTGATTTAGCAATCTCTAATTTCGATTTTGCATTCTTCTGACGTTGTTTTTGAGTAGCGTATTCGTGAGTAAACTCAGAAAGTTGCTTTTTTATCTGCTCCATTTCGCCTAAAATGCAAGTTTCTTGTCTTTCCATTTCGTTTAGGTTTCCAAAAAACGTTGCCTGAGTGTCATTTTCCTCAAGCTTCTTCGGGGACTCCTGCTGCTTCTCGCTCGTTGCTCGGAGTTCCTCCATTTCAAAGGTAACTTGATCAATTTGGTCTTGAAGTCGGTCGTTTTCGTTCATAAGGTTTTCACGCATCGTCTTTGCTGCCTGGACGTCGTCTTCAAGGAGGCGAAGCTTCTTCACCATGTGAAATCCTTTCATTTTCGAAGAAGACATTGACCTCATTTTAAATTTATAAACGTATAATTCATCCTTTATTCATCTGTGAACTATGTTTATATTCTACATATCAGATAATGTATGTTTTCACTGTTTATTTTGGAATATCGTTAATATTTGAGCTTATTTTTTTTTGATATGATTCATATATCATTATTTGCCCAAATATATGCATTCCGCAATGAAGCATTCTTTTATTGATTGCTTAGTTATCGTGTTGCATATGATTTAGCCTTGAATCGTGAGTTCATATGAATCATCGAATTGGAATGAATCATAAAGTGTTGTTGTCAACATAAAGATTTTTAATCATACGATATTACATCTAAGTGATGTTTAAACATCGAATAATAAGTTGACAACTCCACAGTCAAAATGTCATCTTTATTACTAAAATGATATTGATAGAGGCTTAAGAATTGCCAGAATTTATATGAAGGGAAGCACAATGTTATAAACATATCCAGTTTTGGCACAGTTTGTACTAAAATTTATTTGAAAAATTTAATGACACGTTGCAGTTAATGGGCCACTAACATGAAATGTCAACTATTGAGAATTTAGTTGAAAAAATGAATTATATTTTCAACTAAGCTCACCAGAAAAAGTGATAATATTAATAAATTGTTATTACATCATTTTTACTATATTATTACTGTTAAGGATTTTTAAAAAATGCTTTGCATTTAATAAGATGTTGAAAATCATTATCCTCAGAAGTCACTTTTCATGTTAGTCGCCCCATAATTGATTATTTATACATCTTAACTTGCGCTTATTGAAGCATCCATTATAGGTGAATCTAAATGGGCAAACACAGATTCTTCAAGTTCTTTATTAATGAAGTAGATTTCTCTCAAATTAAACCCTGGATGTACAAATTATGGCAAATCTTGGTAATAACATTTCGAGCTCCTTTTATAACCAGAAACATCATCTTTAGACAAAAATGTTCACAATCATGATACAGAGTTCTTAGTTAAAATGGAGCTATAAACTAATGATGGGAACTATATATAATAACAAAGATCTAAAATTAAATATATTAGAACAAATGCTAGGGCGCTTAACTCTTTCTCGAAAAATAAAAAAAATGATTCATCGCTCATTAAGTTAACTGGTTGATCAAGAAACGTTGAGCCTTGATATGAATTCCTCACATAAATTTTTGGTATTGATCCTTCTTGAAATGAATCAATTCTAGAGAGCATGACATTAGCTGAACATAGATACAATTCGAATAAAAAATTGCTTCGAAACATTCCCCTTGGAAAGTACTGAACAAAATTAGGTAAAATTAACTTTCTTAGATTTGGACTATAATAAATTGCATCATTTCCTAAAAATGTCAAATTTGTTGCTGGATCAAAAATTAATTCTTCCAATAGGGGCATTGTTGAAAAAGCCACATAATCGAAATATTTAACAGAAATTGGTATAACAAGTTTCTTTATAGATGTCCCAAAAATGTATCCCAAGATATAAATTCAAGGGAATTTGGTAAAACACACTTTGTAATTGTATTGCAACCTCTAAATGCATATTTAGCCGTTCTGGTAACTTTGTATTGACTTCCATTGAATGGAACAACAGATGGAAGATTTAAATCATTCGAATATTGTGCTCCTATAACAGGAGCATTAGCATCTCGATTATAGTCAGTTCCATTTTGATGATATCTGATACCGACATAACACGAAGTACTATAAATTATTTGATAGTTTAATCCGTCATATTGAAATACAGTAAGACTACTCAAACATATTTTTAAATAATGAATTCACCTTATTTCAAACCTTTTGCACAGCATCTTTTGATGTTTTTATTCTTGATCTTATCTTCTTATTAGATTTATTACTTTATGTAGAATCGCATAACTAATTTTTGTGAATCAAATAATTAATCCAGGATAGAAAATAGATTATGGGAATTGGATTTTTAATTTTTTTTTTTCTCAAAAATGGGTTGAAAAAATGCATTTTGACTTAAAAAGATGTAATATCAATAAATAGTTATAACACCATTTTTACTGCATTGTTACAATTAGGGATTTTTAAAATATTACCTATTTTCATAAGAATTTTAAATCAGTTTAAGGGGCGACTAACACAAAAAGTGACAAACATAAAACTCCTTATGAATATTTGTAATATTTTAAAAATCCCTGAAGGCAATAATATAACAATAATGATGTAATAACTATATTTTAATATTGCAACTTTTTGGAGTGAACATATTTGGAGAAATAATGCATTTTTTCGACTCATTTTCTCTGATAAGATTGGTGATCCCTTAAAATCGGGAGTGTCTCAATAAATAACAAACGCAGTTTAATTTATTTTTGATTCATGCACCTTATTAAAACTTTAAATCGTGTTTAATTAGCTGGATTAAATACATATTTCTGCTAGACTGATTTCGTTTGTAAATGATTTGAAGTACTAATATTAGAAAATATTTTATCGAATAATAAATTTTTAACATAAACAAATTAATCATCATACTCCGAATATTCTTCATTCTTACGCACGTTGTCTCCAGATATTTCATCATCCGAGGATATGAATCTAATAATAACATTGGAAGGCGTCTTCACAAACTTTGGTGTCATCTTTTTATCTCCTTTTGGCGATGTTTTAGCGATGGCATCAAGCATCTTTTCATTCAATCTGTCCATTGACTCCTCTAAAAGTTCTGCGACGTTTCCTTCTTCCATTCTTTGCTTCAATGCTTCAATTGTTGACTCCAAATCAACGAAGTTATCTTCTGTTGCAGATGTTTCTAAACCCGTAATAAGGAAGCTCTTGAACTCTGATTCAATTGGATCGAAGTAATCCATGATATTTAATGATGGATCTTCCTTAAGCACATTGTATATCTTGACAATGCCAGCATAACAAGTATCCCACTGTGTCAATAACTCGAATCCATTCATCAATTCATTGTGGACATCAACATTCACTTCATCGAGAGTTAACGGATATCCTTCTTCCAATTCTTGACTGTGGAGTCTCAAGAAACTCTGATAATGCATGTCGACATCACTTATATTGATCTTCTTCCTTTTGCTGTACATCAATGATCTGATTCCAAGATATACATCAAGCATATCTTGAGGATTCATTAACGCGTGAAGCCTGGAAACTAAAATATAAATATCTTGCTGCATTTCAGGTTTCTTGAATGCAATCATAGACTCAATGAACAACTGTTTCACGTCGAGTCCAGAGGGAAGGCTGGAAGCAGACATTAAGAAGTTTTTGAATCTTGTGAGAAGATCATCTGATGGACTTATTTCTAATGCTTTCATTAGCTCGTAGATGTCTTCTGCTGATGCTGAAGGCTTGATTGCTGGCTTTCTTGGGCTTCTCTTTGGACTAGAATTCGATAACGAAATTGTTGTGAAAGAAAGCGATGTTGGCATGGAACTGCTTGGCGAGACACCAGGAGAAAGCTGCGCACTCCTCTTCGGAGTCTTGTATTCGTCAGAATCGCTGCTCATGTCAATTTTAGAGTTCGAATCAAATCTGAATGTTGTATGCTTCTCTTTCTTGCTTGGATTTGGTGTCTTAGAAAGAATGGACTTCGGCCATTGTGATAATAAGTGCTGATTGCTTTTCGTTGTTGGTGTTAATGGAACTTTCAATTGAAGAACCATTTTAGTCTTTGTTAAGACAAAATAAAGCTTATTCCAGCTATATGGGTTCTGACAGTTTGTATCTGCTAAAATTATTTCGATATTCGAGATATATTTTTGATTAAGTTCTTTTGAAAGGTTAAAGCGCGTTATATTATTGGCAAAAAAGTCAATAACAATAGAAGAATCCAAGTCTTTCATATATTTAAGGCAATACTCAAAAACGACGTTTGGGCCGAATATTTTGACGAAAGTTTGAATAAAACGAATGCAAATATCAGTACACACATCAACTTTGGTGAAAGAAAGAGGGATGATTATCGACAAGATCGAAGAACTTAAGCTTTCCGATTTCTCGATATAATTTAAGATATGGCGCGCGATTTTTTCGTAATTGAGATATGGACGTTCATCAGATGCGAGTAAATACGATGCATACGCTATTGTAAAGTTCGGAATCGGTTTTAATTTGTGATTGATTGCAATAAATTTGTTAATTGCTTGAGATCTTTCAGGCCCTGTCATCGATTTAGGGAACATTATTCTAAAATCCTCAGGAAAAAGAATATCTTTTGCATAATTTGACAGATATACTAAAAAATGTCGCTTTTTGTGACATAATAGAACAGAAACACCATCACTGTATGGAGCATCGAGAGCTATATCCTCCGTTTTTATGAGAAGGGAGTTCTCCGTGAATTGTAACGGAGAACTGAATAATGGTAAATTCATCACAAAATGAACAATAAAACAACATAAAAGTCAAATTTTGTATTTTTCTATGTCAGCACTGCTATTTAATCATATTTTTTGCTTCTTTCATTATTTGAGATTTTATTAAATTAACCTTATTTTACCATGGAGATTTCATTCAGTAAAGTTTTTATATCAAGTTATTGGATTTAATTATTCCACAATACATCACTCTGCAATGCATCTAATAGTTGTTAAGCAAGCAAAGTTGCAAAAATACCAATATAATAAAGTAGAAATATTTTTCGATATTTGTGTTAATTTGAATTGCTTTATAATTGAAATTTAAAATTCGAGATAAATGAATGAATATAGAGCTACCAGAAAAATCGATTTTATTTAATTGCGCAGTAATCGATAATGGGGCTTGAGTATTGAAGAACTCATTCCACAGTGAATAATCAGCAATGTCAAAATGAATTAATATAACTGTGGAGCATTATTTTATTTGAATCATTATAAAATGTCACTTTTAAACTCACATTAAGGTTATAGTATTAAAGCAATAAAAACAAATATTGGAAGCATCAAACTTATTTTATTATTGCAAATGCAGATTGATTTTTCGTATTTTAATCTTGCATGAAGAGCCGCCGAAATGACATCATCACACCATTTAACATTGATATGCTCCAAATTGTTGTTAAATTCTATGTTATTAAGGCTGCTTGTGACGATATTTGAACCAAATCCAGTTAAATAATCAATGAAGCTGTTGATTATTGTTACCAAATCACCAGGATCGCCTAATAAATAGATTGTTGGTGACACCTGGGAGTTTCTTGATATAATACACTCTGAAATAGTGATATTTGAATCATATCCCTTTATAATTCCTCTGTTCGATAATTTCTGGGTATTCTCCAAAATATTGCACCTTTTAAGTTTAGAATTAGCACTCGCATATGCAATAGTTGAATACTGAAAATCATTTTTATTTCTAACAAATGTCAAAAAATTACAAATCTGTTCTTTTCCATAATTCATTCTAAAACAGGTATTTCGTCTGCAAATGCAATCGGAAATATTGGAACTTATAACATGGTTAAAGTCACTTTCTAAATATAAAATTGCTTGGCAAGAATCATTTGTTCCACATGGAGAAACAGCAATTTCATCGAAATAATTTTCAAAATCAGCTTTTTGGTAAGAAAATGCTCCTAATGTTAAATGATCTCCATAACATACACACTTAGGAGCACAAATTTTTGTATGTATAGCATGAACTTTTCCATTAATATTAATTGATCTACCAGTCGAAAAACCAGTGTTATTACAAAAATATGATTTTGTATTTAAAACATATGATTCTGTATTTGCGGTTATGCTAACAATTTGTTGCTTTATGTAAATAAACCTAGATAAATGTATAAAAATTTTATTTGAAGAAAATTCAACTTTTGGATTTTCTTTGGTAATCGACAATAAAGCTGCATTCTGATAGTATTTGTTCCACAATGAATAATCAACATAATCTAAGTGCATAACATTAACAGATAATTAATCATTGACTGAAATTCATAAAATCGTTACTTTTATTATTAAGGTTATATGAGCTTCAATTTCAATTGATTAAGGTTCTCTAAAGTGAAATAAATTTGAATTAAATAATAATCTATAAATAACTTTATTTGAGTGCAGAAGACAATTTGTTGAGGTTCGATCTTGACCATCCCTTTGTGAGGTTCCTTTCCAATCCTTTGACAGATTTAATAGCTGCTTTAAGAGCGTATCTCATCTTATCATAGAGTGGCTGCTCTACTCCAATTTCGAGACGGTCCTTCTGGTTGAGAAGTATTGGTTCGCTGATAACCTTTGCGATGTTAAGGGAAGCAAATGAATACTCAGGCTTTGCAAGGATATCTGCAAGAGCATCATAGATTGGAATCATAACACTTTCCAAGCTCTCATCGAATGGCAAAAGGCCAAGGTAGTCATTGAACAAATCATGGTTAATTTCAACTGGAACATTTGATGCACAAATAGAGAAGTACAGGCGAACCATTGCCGAGAATGCATAACTCTCATCAAGAATCTCCTCCTCTTCTTCACTTTCAGCAAAAACAATAGAAGAAACAACTTCGACTGTTTCATTTGCATTGAACTGATTTGGAGCATTCTGCATCAAAATAAACAATGCCTCCATAGAAGCGCAAATTGCATCTTCGTTGTTTCTCTTGAGCTGCGATACTCTCTCGAGAAGAGTCTTGAACAAGAGAGCTGCTGTATCTTCATCAAATGTCAATCCTTTGACGATATCCAAGACAGCGGGAAGCAAATATTCTTTTGATGCTTTGACAGCAGCGAGGAAAAATGTCAAGATGTTTGTTTGGAGTGCAGGGAAGTATTTGACTGCCTCGCTGATGTAGTGGAAGATTGTTGTCGACTCTTCTGGGCACTGAACTGGAGAAATTCCTGTCAAATATGCGATCTTACCTTCCATAATATCATTAAGGGATTCCAAAACCATTTCTTGTGGAACTTTGTGGTTCTCGAAGAATAAACTCATGACACTTAAAACTGCATCTGTTTCGTTTCCACCTTCTTCTTTTAATAAGATTTGGCGAAGATTTGTAAAAACTTCCTTAGACTGATTCTCATCCAAAACCTGAGAAAGCTCAGATACTGGCGAGCATGCGTAGAAAACTTTTGTGGCTGAAACGATTTTGAGAGATGAATTGACAAAATTGAATAATTTTGTGATATCGAACTGACGCTCCTTTGAAGCAAGAGCAATATATTCAGCGGCATTCAGTCTGTTCTTTAATGCAATGCTGGAGTCGAGTAACTCAATGAGCTTTGGAATATAATTTGCGACGATGTCTTCAACGAATGATGGAATGAATTTGATTACAGCAACAACATATGCTCCAAGAATATCAATGTGCATTGATTTCTCTAATAAACTTGATGCTGCTGACTTAGCGAGTTCTAACTTCGATTCAATTGATGGAGAGCAGCGAGAAGCAATTGTGCAGAAGATGTCGAGATATGTTGCATTGAAATTTGCGCCTTCGTTCTTAGCAAAAGATTCAACAGAGTCCAAAATCTTGTCTGCTAAAGATCTCGGGAACTCTTCGCATATTTCGATGATTTTATTGATCATTTTACCGAAAAGACGGATATTCTGCTCTGTGAAACTATCAATCATTCCCATAACCTCGGGAACAATGAATTCGATATCAAAAGTGCCGCTGTTGATTAATTGACGTGTTGCTTTGTTAGCAAGAACGCATAACTCATTGTTCTGAGAGACAATGAATGGAAGGATTCCTTCAAAAACATCTCCTGTGTAATTATAATCTGAAATTCTCTCAACTAAAAACAAACCTGCTAATTGTGAATTTTCGTCACCTTCAAGAAGTTTTGCAATGATTTCAGGTGTGGATTCGTACGAAACTGGAACCATTTGCAAAATTGTGACCGCAAGTGGTGCAAAAACGTAAATTACAGTGATTGTTTGTGTCTGCTCAACGAATTCGAAGAAAAGTGTCAATGTTTCAGTCATTAACTCGCTCGCTCTGATTGAATCAACGAGGGACACAACTTTTTCAGGAATTTTGCCTTCGTTTTTGATTTCTACAGCTGCAATATTTGTAATTTCCTTGAGGATTTCGTTTGCAATCTGCGGTTTGATATATTGTAGGACTGCGCAAAGAGATTTTGCGATTTTGATTTTCTCATCGAATGAAATTTGTTCTGATTTGAGTTTTTCTACTCTATCTGTGATAGGTTTGAATGAATCCAATGTGAAATTTTGTGAAATTGACGAAAATTTATTTAAAATATCGTAATATAAGTATAAATGTTTGTAATCGTTCTCAACAACATCTATCAAAAGATTCCAAACTTTATCGTTGACCTGATTGTCCTCGGCAGGATTCGAAAAATAACTCTCCATGACCAGAAAGAGCTCGTTCATTTTTTCAGCCAAAATTTTTAAAAATTTCATGAAAAGTGACAATCGGGAAAGTGATATGAAAATTACAATAAGGTTATATTCGGCTTACATGTCATAATCATTGTTTACATGGCAATAATATAAACTATTCCAAATTTTGATGATGCTGAGAATTTGAAGCTATAAAGTTAACATTCAGAGCACACGCATCGCAAATGATGGATTTCAACAAAAAAAGATTTGATTAAAATTCATGGAAAAGCATTCATTAGTACATATACTTAATTTTAAATGCGATTGGTATAGGTGAATCTAAAAGGAGACATAGCATTAATCCAACATTAATTTCTCATACTCTCTTTGATTTTCATCGTAGAATTTATAAATACAAAGCCACGAAAACAAATATTGATATTAAGAAATTGCTATTATTATTGCAAATGCAAAGAGATCGCTCATATTGATTACGAACAAACAGAGCAACGGATGCAGCGTGTGCATAAACTTCAAAATTAATGTGCTCCAATGGGTTATCAAATTCAGTATTTAAACTGCTTGTATCAACTACAGGTTGAAGTCCTGTTAAATAGTCAACATAACAATTTTCAACTGCCATTGATATATTAAGTCCATTAACAAAGAAAGTTGGAGAAACTTGAGAATTATTATGAACTATATTTTCTGATAACAGAACACTACAACAATAACAATAAATAATACCGTGAAGTGTGCCAACTTGGGAGTTTTCGATGACATTACACCTTTTTAACTCTCCGTATGTATTTTCGTAACAAATAATTGAATACTCAGGATCACATTTATTTCGATAAAATGTAGAAAAATTACAAATTTGTTGGGCACCATGATCCATTCTCATTCCAGTATTATAACGAGATATACAATTAGAGATATTTGACCTGGTTAAACATATATATCTATAACTGAAATGTGTAGCTGAACATGAATTGTTAGCAAGTCCACACATTAAAAAGTTCGAATTTATAATTTCACTATTTTGGTATGAAAAAAATCCTATACGCTTCCATAGCTAATACACTTGGACGCGCATATACGTATTTGAGCGCTGTGAATTTTTCCATTAAGGTATACAGCACCTACAACTCCATTACTACTTATATTATCGAAAAAAACATTCGGCATCAAGGAAATGTGACTCAGTATTAATATTAACATTAATCGATTTATCTTTTAAATCAAGGAATCGCGATAAATAGATGAAAATTTTGCTTGTAGAGAAAACAATTTTAGGGTCTTGTGAAGTAATGGAAGGAGGGACTGAATTGGTATAAAATTCATTCCATAGTGATGTATCTGCACTATCAAAATGTAGTCTAAAAGTCTTTAGGTGATTAAATTGTTGTTTTGGAACAAAACAAAAACTGTTAATTTTTGTTTGCATATCCTTACGATAAAGGTTAAACATTTTCCACATTAACAACCACAGTCATATAAAATATTCTGTTGGGATCTTTATTAGAAATGCAAATAGATTTTTCATATTTTTGTCGAATAAACAAGGCAACCGAAACAGCATTTTCACATACATCTACATGAATATGGTTCAGATAATTGTCAAAATCAGAATTATTCATCTTATTGGTGATAATATTACTTTGCAATGTTGAAAGATAATCAATAAAGCAGTTAATTATAGTCATTAAATTACCACGATTTGTTGCCACATAAAATGGGCGCGTATTTTTTGAATTGCGTAAAATTATGCTCTCATTTACAGTCACATTACAGTTATAACAATATATAATTCCCCTATCGGATGAAATTTGGTTATTATCAATTATATTGCATCTTCTTATTTCTGTATTTGCATTTTCAAAACAAACAATAACGTTTAATGGATCGCAAATATTATTAGCAAATGTTGAAAAATTACAATTTTGTTTTTGGCCAAAATCAAATCTTAAACCAGAATTTCGAACAGAGTTACAATATGAATTATTGGAATAACTAAAAATATTAAACCCATAATTAACAAATATTGCCGATTGGCCCGTTTGTGCCAAACCGCATGCAGAACAGGCTGAATTAAGAAAATACTTTTTATAATTTGTTAAGGCAAATAAAAAATTTCCATAATGTGAAGAACCGCCTATGGACAAACATTTATATGCACAATTTTTAGTTTGAACATAGTCTACTTGGCCGGTGAAATAAATTGCCCCTCCAGCAGTATAACTACTGATATTATTAAAATAAATATCAGAATTTAGAATAGATAATTTGTTGTTAGAGCTGATATTTATTACTTTATCTTTTATATCTACAAATCTTGACAATCGAAAGAATATTTTGTTTGAATTAAAAGATACTTTCGGATTGTGAACTGTGATCGATATTGGGGACGCACTTTCATAAAATTGGTTCCAAACCGATGAATCTAAAACATCATAATGCAAGATAATTGATATTCATAAATTTAATAAATCAAAATATAAAAATGTTACTTTTATTCATAAGGTTATCCTTACGTTAAGGTTATTGAGAAGTGTATTGACTCCATTTTTTGGGATTTAGCGGCCAAAATTGGTGAATTTAGAATGTCATACATATTTGCGATATATACAGATGCCTTTAGTTACCCGACTAAACGGTTAGAGGCACTTTTTGTATCAATTTTTTGACACTTATCGTCTGTATATGACTGAAATTATGTTAGCAATGATATATTAAATTTTTCAAATTGAAATAATTTGTAAAGTTTGGATTTATTTTGAATTTTGCGTTCCATTTTTAGTTATATTCATGGTCAATCAAGCTTAAGCTATTCAA
The DNA here is from genome assembly GCA_023091735.1 of Trichomonas tenax. Classification (NCBI taxonomy): domain Eukaryota; phylum Parabasalia; order Trichomonadida; family Trichomonadidae; genus Trichomonas; species Trichomonas tenax. Next base: position 41,100 of record JALKBU010000042.1, read on the forward strand.
GTGCACTCACAGCCGGACAGAACTGTCTTCTAATAATACATTTTTAACTCATAATAGTAAATAAGAAAATATCTATATTTTTAAATATCATTTTATATACTACTGACACATCACTGAATGGAATACAATGATACGTATATATCATTTGCTGTCTTTTTGTTGATTTAATTTGTAATTTGTTGCTAAATTGTAAATTGTGGATCAACATAAGCGACAATAGTAATATCTAACCGGATAGTGTATATTCCTCTCGTCACTAAAGCATATTGATCATACTGGCAATGTTGTCTGTGGACACTCGAAGTCAATACACCTCTGGTTATTGAAATCTTTGATTAAATGAAAGCATGATTTTTTATCTAACACAAATAAATATAAATATATAAACAAAATAAAATTAAACAAATTGCTCTGGGACCCTTGTACACATTACAGTACCAGCAAACAGCCACTCTCTTGGTGGTCTATCTGTTGGAAGTGTTGCAGTCCAAATCAAGTTTGTTGATTCGGCTTCGAATATTGTTTGTCCACTGAATCCATCATTGAGATCAGAGATCAAAGCATCCTTGTAAATAGGGAATGTGTATGCTCTGTCATTCTCAGGTAACTTCCTTTCAACAGTTACGCAAAGTCCAGGAACAGGAAGGAATGTCTTGTGCATCTCTTTCTGGCCAACACTTAATGTGTTTCCTTTGATACCACCGTTGATCATCCAAAGCTTTCTAAGAACAAGTTCACCCTTCTGTGGCTCATATTTATCATCAACAAGACTGAAAACTAACTGAGTACTTGAAATTGTTGTTGCTTTAGCTTGAACGCCTTTCATGAGGAAGCACATCAAAACGGACTTCAAATCGTTAACTTTAGAGACATCAACTTCATTTGGCATTCCTTCTTTGACCCATTTGAGAACATAAGTGTGTCTTTCGATCAAATCGCTGACAAACTTATTTGTATGTGCAAATGTTGAAATGTGTGCCTCGTGGCGCCACTTGTCTGGTATCATTCCTCTTGCAAAATCGAGAACAGCTTGACAGTTGGCGCCACCAAATGCCTTTGCATAGTCGATTGTTTCCTGTGTCTTAAGTTTCATGTATGAAATCATCTCATTGAGTGCTGTGATCTCAGATAACAACAATCTTCCTGAGATGCTCTCATAGTTCGAAAGCTCGTCCAAAGGAATTTGTTCAGGAATAAGCATCTGGAAAGACTCAAGTTTTGTAATACCACTGCTCGCGGCAATGGCGCTTTGCTGTGGCGCAATTTGAACGAATACAGACATAACCCATCTTGAGTAATTCCAGTTCATTAATGGTGTTGATGTATCTGCATCCATTTTGAGAACTTCTGGATCTGGTCTCATTGGGAGTTTCTTGATATGGTTCGGGAACTCAGTGAGAGGAACATCAGATATGATTGTCCAGTTATCGCAATCCTTCACATTTCTTGCAATTGTGAAGCCATCGTTGAATGTTTCGGGAACAAAGATTTGATTCGCGTGGTCTCTGAGTTTCATCAAATCGAACTCATCGTAGACATTGGAGAAAACGTAATCGATCATCTGGTTACGGATGTTTCTGATTGGAATATCGTTTGGATTCTTCTCGATAACGACTCTGAACCATTCAACAATATCTTTGAAGATTGTATCGTTGCATCTATCTTTGGTACTCAAACCAATTGGACTGATGGATGATCTGAAGTTCATTAAGGACATCAACAATGCGCTTGCGTATGAAAGCTTCTTGATTGCAGACTGACTTGTTGTTGCACGAACAGAAGCTCCGTTGTGATGGAAGAACTGAAGCATTGTGTGCTTAACAGATGGATAGAACTCAACATTGACGCGCTTTGATCTTCTAAGCATTGTTGGAGAAAGACATTCAAGTGTTGAACAGATCAAAACAAGTCTGAAGTTGGTGTTAACTGATGTAGTTGACATTTGGTTGTAAATATCAACGAGCATGTTTGAAACAACTCTTGATGGCTTGGAATAGTGTAGAAGAACTAATGTGCCACGAGTAATTGACATCTGAAGACTCTTTCTAGTGTTCTTGATTAATTCTGGATCATCAGATAATGAATACGAATCAAATGATTCGTTTCTTGAACGCAAAGCAATAAATTGATGAAGCATCAGTGTTGGATCAACACAAGCTGGAGCAAAGACAACAGACGGAATTGTACTTGTTTGTGAAATGATTGAGTCGATCTGGAAGTGTGTGAAATATGACAAATAGTCAGGGAAGATTTCTTCAACAAATGCATTGATAAAATAGAAAACATTTGCAACATTTGTGAATTTCATGTGTTCAATTAAATCAGTGTTGATTGGATCAACATTTGTTGTATCGATTGTGTTGTCTATTTCTTCCTGGAAGTGCTTCAAAATAGCATCGAGATCCTTCTTCTTTGCCTTTCCTTCGTTGATGCGCATAAGGAATCCAGAAATGAATAAGAACAATGTGCACTCTTTAAGTGGCATCGATGAGAAGACGAATTGAACGGTCATCTGAACGAGTGCGTTATACAAAGAAGTGCTTTGATCTGCTGTTAATGTTCCCGAGTGAAGGCCTTCGTTGACAAATACTTGGCGAATTGCTTTCATGTAACCATCAAATGAAAACTGGGCCATTGATGTAACACGTGGTAAGTATCTCGTCATGACATTCCAGAATGTGCAGCACATATCAATGAACTGTTTGAATGGAGCAGCTGCTTGAGTGATCTCTTCATCTGTCTTGTTTTCAGTAACTTCTTGCTTGAGAAGCTCGAGAAGAGTTTCTTTGGATGCAACCAAATCATCGAATGTTGATTCATCGCCAAGTGGATCGAATTCATCTTCGAGTTCTTCATTGTGATAGTTTCTATAATATTCTGAAAGAATCTCAATAATATCGTTTTCATGATCTTTGATTCTGATTTCGTGTTCAATGAATCTCTTATTCTTTTCATTCCAGATTGGAATAATGTCAGGAGAGAAGAATTCAACGAATACATTTGTGAGTGACTGAGTAACAGACTCAACAGATGATGAAGTAACATTGACTAAGTTGACACGCGAAAGGAGATCCTCAGGAAGCTTAGAAACACTTGAAACATTCGAAACAAGAATGAGTTTGAATCTTGGATCAAATGTTGCCATCTTCATTCCGACTTTGACTTCACGAGAAGCAGATGTATCAAGGAAGACTTGAGAAAGCTGTAAAAGCGGTTCAACGATTGGATTCAAGTAATCAGCATCAAGTAAAATTACGGTTTTACCGTCACAGACTGCTTGAGCAAGAATACTTTCTAATCCCAAAATGTTCTGTGAAATAACAACGAATCTCTTTGGTTTGAGAACAACTGTCAACAAATGGTAAACAATGTGATCCGGATCAATGATGAGTGGAGTTCTATCAGTTGACAAAATATGAACGACATCGACCAAAGCTGGAATCATGAAAGTTGTAACGCGTTTGATTACATCTTGGCCTCTTGATAACGTGAATCTCTTGGAAATGAGCTTCATTGGATCACCATCAGACATCAATATCTTGTTCTTCTTGATTTCTTGAGCAACTTTAGTCATAAGTTGTTGCCTGACACTGATATCCATTGCACCACAGAATACAGTGTAGAAAGAAGCAAGAATAGAGTCACCGATTGTTTCGCTGACAATGTTTTCTTCGTTAGTAACGTGTGTCTTCCAACGCTCGATTAATTTGTTAGAATTTTCAATGAATTTCGTAAGTTTTTCTTTGCGAAGTTCGATCTTCTTGAATTTCTCTTTGAGGACTTCTCTGTCTTTCTTAAGATTGTTGAGATTTTCAAGTTCTTCAACGAGTTGCTCTTCGACTTGTTTAATTGACTGCCCTTCTAACTTCATTTCTTCGGTCATTGTCTTAAGTTCGTTTTCTTCTTGATCGAGTTGTGCTGTTTCTTCAGATAACTGCTTTGAAAGATATGCTGTCCTTCTAATGCAATCAATCCAATCGCAGATAATCCTAAGAACAGGAGATACTGATTCAAGATCTCTTGGTGAGAAATCTGGGTTCTCGAAGTAAGCATCAATTTTCTCAAGTTTTTCTGGTGGAATTCCATTTTCAACAGTAACATTTTCAAGAAGTTTTGCAACAAATATCCCGTCCATTAAAAGCGGCTTTCCATTCGTTTCATAGTCTGGTTCCATATCAGCAATGATGCAAACGATTTCTAAGAGAAGTTTTAGAGCAGAAATTGGATCAGTAGCAGAAATTCTAATTGTTTCAATATCATTTTCTGTCAAGCTCTCGATGACTTTTCTATTTGTTTCGATTCTTGGATATGTTAAGTCATACTCGCTCTTCTTTCCTTGGACTCTCTCTTGTTTCCTCTTAACTGTTTGTGTCTTTGTCTTGAATTCTTCTTCAAGCTTCGCCTTTCTTGCATCAATCGCATCTTTCCTTGTTGTGTAAGCTTGTTGAGCAGTGTCTGCACTGTAATTAATGGTAATTACACTTGGTTCAAGCTCAGTGATCCTCTTCTTTGTCTCTTCAAGGTCATTCTCGAGAATCTTGAATACTTCAATACTTGCTTGCATTGCCTGGCTTTGCAATCTTGCCATGTTGACATCTTCTGTGATTGTGTTAGCAAACAAGTGGATGAATTCGTAGATGGAGTTCGGATGGTAATAAGCCATGTTCTGTTTTGCAATTGTTTCGAATGATGGAATAATTTCAGCAAGAGCATTAAGATTATCACCAACGACTTCACGAATCTGATCAATACTCAACAAGTCTGAAGCAAGGCTCTTGAAGAATGTGTCGCCTGGTGGAGAAATGTTGAGATGGCAAAAACTATGATTTGCATATGGAATGTCTTCTTCTGTAGAAATGACCATGTGAATGTTTGCACGAACAGTCTTCTTAACACGCCAATACACAACATGTTTTTCTCCAGGAGTCATTGGCTTTGCACCATTAACTCTTGTGTAGAGATTATCAATTCCATCTTCATTGAAGAAGTTGTAGAAATCTCCTTGTGTTGCAAGCATCATAACTTGGTGAAGTTGTTGTTCATTGGAATGCTTATAACGTGCGAATATAACAGTGACCTTTTGATACAAAACAGCATTTGAAATGACATCATGCATCAATTGATCGAATTGCTTCTTCTGTTCAGCTTCATCGAGTTCTTCTTCAGGTGTTTGTTGACCAAGTGAAACAAAGTCGCATTCGAGGTTGTTCGCTGCAATTCTTGAAAGCAAGAATCTTCCACAGCCATGCTGTCCTTTGATAACTAAATTAGAACCAGGAACTGCAAGAATGTTGTGGATTAATTGATATGTCTTAATAACATTTGCTATGAACTGAATGTAGATCTTCTGAGAGGAGTTTGAGTTAAAAACAGAAAGATGGAACATAAGCTCTTTCATTGTATCCTCAACTCTTGTGATATTGCAGTTAATAATGGGATTCTTCTTTCCATCAAATCTCTTAACATCAATAGCAAGGATGTGAGATCCTTTGATGATGTCTTGGATAGCAGGGAATTGTAAATCAGTCTTATTAGACATCAAAGATTCAAGTTCACCTTGTAATTGAGGAATTGCGTAGTCAGTGAAAACAGTGTTAATGATCTGTGAAGCAAGTAAATTGCCAAGTTCTGCTGGATGAGTCTTGTTCTCCATTAACCAGAATGGAGCCAAAACTTGCATCGTATCACCTGCAATAGATTTGATTCTGTTTTGAGAAATAGCTTGAATTGTAAGCTGAGTCAAACTCTTTGCCATTGGTTCTGGGAATCCAACGAACTCCAAAGCCTTTCTTGCAATCTCTGATGCTGTCGCTGGCAAAATTGGTGTCATTTGGATTTGCATGAATAATGATATGAATCTAAGTGGCAACTTCCTTGGATCTGTTACTGTAACAACAATTGAGAAATTGTTAACATCAAGGCGTTCTGTTATCTTGAAATCAGATGGTGAGAAGTTATCAAGAGATCTTTCATGTATGAGAACTCTGATCAATTCAAGAATGTGTGGTTCATAATCATCAACATCTTCGAACAAAAGGATATAACGCTTCTGATTAAGAACTGTGTGTGTCAGGGGAGCAATTGCAAAAGTATGAGAAGAAATGAATTTGATGAATGAATCCTGATCGAGTGTTGAGTGTGGAACAGGAATGATAATATTATTATCATCATTCTTATAAAGCAACTGAACGAATGAACTCTTTCCACTTGCAACATCACCAATGATCATGATGTGATCATTGTTATCTCTGAGGCAGTTTGCAGTAAACAACTGAGGAAGTGATTGAGATGTTGTAACAATAACAGTGTCAGTGCTCTGTAATGATGTCTTATCATAACCCGGAACAACCATTGGAGGACTACGAAGCTGCTCTGTATCGATTGCAATCAACTTGCCTTTGTAGTAACGCATGGATTGAAGAGATGGCTTCGGGAATATCTTCATGAAGTCATCAGGGATATCAAATGATGACCAATCGATTGGCGTATCAATGTTGAATGTTTGTCTTGACCATGAATCAAGGTGAGATAGCATTGATGTATGAACAATACCAGAATATGCATTGAAGAAGGCAATAGCTGTCAAATCTGTAACTTGCTTTATGTCTGAGCACTCGATCTTGGACTTGTCAACCATATGGAATAACATCGATGCTGCGTTTTGTGGAATAATGTCCGAAATGATGATTTCACCATTCTCCATATTGTTATCGCTTTCGAGGAAATAAGCAAAATTCTTTGTATGAGAAATCTTGTCAACAAACTTAGGAGCGACTTCGCAAAACGCAGATCTAAGTGCCTGAATGTCGCTTTCCGAAAGCTGAGCGTTTGTCTTCTCAAGGGCTCTTGAGAATGGAAGTGTTGGATGAAGAATACGGCAAATTGGAGACTTGAGGACAACTTCAGCATCAGACTGAATGTTTCGCATAACAAGTAATCTCGTCTTTGAAAGTAATGATGGGGTGAGGTCTGAAAGAGAATCAGTTTCGATGACAATTTTGAACTTGCTAGAAAGTCTGTATCCTTCAAGCGAGTTGAGTTGAACCATGTGACTATCTTGTGGGCCAATTAACTGGCTGCAGTATTGAGCAAATTCTGATGTCAATGTGCCATCTAATCTCAAGATCTTCATGTAGTTCTTCTTTGTGTGGAGTCTATGCATTGTGCTGTGGATTTGTCCATAGTTCCACATCTGACCTAAAGTGATATCATTAACGATTGTTCCGAAGACTCTCTGCCACTTATCAGCACCGAAGTACAATGTTGCAGATGTAACAGGGAGATGTGAAGTTCCACGCATCTGTTCATTGTTCATGATGTTGATATACAAGTTAAGAACTGATGTCTTTCCTGAGTGTGGAGAACCTGCGATAATAACGGTATCATAAGAGCAGAACATGTTGTATAAGTTCCAGGCCTGATTGATCAAGTATTCCGATGGAACTTTGTCTCCAAGTTTCTTAACTTCCTCCTTTGCTATGGCTCTGAACTGAGTCTCTGTTTCTGATTTCATTAAATCATTAATTTGTTGAATGATGTCTTTGGCGTTATCACCAATCCTGAAGGAATTATAGAGAATTTCTGCAAGAACTTTCTTCTGGCTTGCATCAAGGAGATCCTCGAAATGATAATAAGCGAAGCAAGCAACAAACAGTACCTGATTAGTGTGGAATTGAGATGACTTTCTCTTCTCAATCTCATCAAAGATGGCGAATAAGTGCGGTTGAATTAATTGCTTGATAAGTCTCTCTTTGAACATTGTTGTCGCCATGAACATGAATGAGCATAATGATGCAGCAATATCCTTTGGAACTAAAACACCCAACGCTGACAGTCTGATCTCAGCAAACGTTGTGTAAGCTGGTTTTCTCAATGCGACGCATCTGCACAAAGCTTTTAATTGAGCTGGAACCTTTTCGTTGTTGGAGAATTCTGTGTCCGCTGTCAAGAAGACTTTTGTGTTCTTATCGAGATCAACGAGTCTTGAAGAAATTGTAATACGTGGATTTCCTGCTTGTTGAGCTGAAATAAGGGATCTTAAGTTGTCGAACAAATAACTTGAGTTTGTGTGTGACAACATATCTGCATCAGCAATGTGGAGCCATGAACCAGATGAAGCAGCTCCAATAAGGATTCTGCTGAAGAAGAACTCGTTGAGATCTGGGAATTGTCTCTGAGCAAACAAGAATTTACCGAATTGCATTGCGAGTTGTCTAACGAGTGCAGACTTTCCTGAACCAGCACTTCCGGTGATAACATTGATCTCTTTGTTGACCATACTCGCCGTGATTGTGCGCATTGCTGTGGAAAATGTTGGAGACTGAACGTATTCTCTAACAGAGCCCCAATATTCGAGACCATGCTCAAATTTTGTTCTGTCGATTGTAACTGTGAATTGAGAGTTGTTTTGGTTGAAGTTAAGATGAACGAATTGGTTCCAGTTCAACAAATGCGATGTGTTAGGAAGTTTCTCGCCAAGATAAACAACCATCAACTTGAATGATTGTAAAACAGAGATAATGATTGATAATTTTCTGTAGTTAAGTGGAACTGTTTCTCCTAAAAGAGAAGCAGACAATTCCTTGATTTTATCAACAATTTCAGCTTCAAGAACCTGGAAAACTTTTTGATCATCGTCGAGTTTGGCGAAGCAATCATCGATCTTCTGGCAAATGTAAACATGGAGCGCTTGAACAGCTGTATATGAAGTGAATGAAAGGACCCAATTCGAGAAAGGAAGAGACTGAAGTGATTCAAGAGCGTGTGAAATTCCTGTAACAACAGACTTTCTCATAGACTCGAATACAGCCGGAAGCCAAACTTCGATTCCACCACTGCACTGAATTGGATGTGGGAATATGAATTCATCGCTGTCAGCATTGAGCAAACCATTGATCTTGATCTTCGATTGACCACGAGCGTAGCCTCCTTGAACAATATCATCTGAGCCTCCATGTGGAACGATGATGTTGATGACATTCATGAACAGCTTCGAAAGAGCTTCGCAGAAGTCGGAATATGAGTTTGTAGAAACAAGAGTCAAGACATCCTTGTTCGATAAGAAGAACAGTCTTGGAATAGCATTCCTCTTGTTATCGAGATATTTGCCGAGCGCAACTAATATTGATTCTATAGATTGATTGTTTTCTTTCAATGATTCTAGTAATGAAGGGAAACTTGCAACAGCGAAAAGCCTTGAATCCTTTGATGTATGTCTTGCCATTGAAACCCACTTACGCTGAACAGCAGCAAATCTGTTTGCTTGGTGAGGAAGAATTGCTCTTGCTTCTTCGCTGGAGAAAAGATTGAGAAGAAGAACCCAGTTGCTCTGGAATCTTGTCCATTGATCCAAAATATTGACGATGTTTTCAAGGTTCACAGATAATGTCTGAACTTGTTCTCTTACACCGCCAACATATGGAAGCATAAGCATCTTCTGTAATGTGATGATTGTATCGTTAATTTCAGCAATTAAGCCACTGACATCAGCGATTAAGACATTGTCGTCGTTCTTCGATTGCGACTCCTGAAGTGGAAGTTGAACCTTTGCCCAGTATGAGTTCATGTTCTGGAATTTGCTTTCCAAGTCGCTCTCACCACGGGATGTCTCTGTGATGCGCTTGATGCGATCGTAGTCATCGAGAATGCCGAGAGAAATCAACTCACCTAACGTGATATCTGGGCGATATGAATTGCCTCTGCCACACTCGTCGAAGAGTGAGTTCCAGTGTCTTGTCTGCATATTGCCTTTCGAAAGTTGCTCAACTTCATCGATGAATCTTAAGACATCTTGAATCTTCGAAGAAAGTTCAAGAAGCAATGGATAGTTGCCTCTCGAGTTTTCTTGAAGATATTTCGCAGTTGATTGGAGATTTTGAACTGAATTACGGAATTTATCGATTTGAATGTTTGCAAAGTGCGTCTTTGTGATGATTTCTGAGAGATATGTCCAATCTTTGGCGATTTGATACAAACTGATTGTGAAATCAGTTGCTGCAAGAACGTTCTTGTAAGCACTGAAATCGTTGAGTTGAACATTAATTGCTTCCTGATATCCAACCAACATCTTAATTTGTGGTTCGAGATCGACAACTTGCGATTTAAGTTTGTGTGATTCTTCGAGCTTTGATTCAATATCAACATCCTTAAGAGCAATTGGAATTGTTGTTGCCTTTTCGAAAAGATGTCCAATGATCTTTTCCAACTTGTGGACGTTTTCTTTAAGCTGTTTGACGAATGGATCTTTGACATTCTCCTTAACAAGATTTCTGCCGTTTTCATCAATCTTGAAGCTTGCGAAAGCTGCTGGTAATGGATTTCTATCATGTTCAACTCCAAAGTTATCGAAGAGATCATAAACGCTGTCGACGAATGAAATTTCTGTCTGAATTTGTTGGACAACACTCATTGATCTCGTTAAAATGAGGCAGTAATCAACAAACTGTTCAAGAGTGCGTGGATCGCTCTTCATTTCTCTATTGTAGAATCCAATAGCGTTGAGTATCATATCAATCTTCATTTGAGATAAATCTCTCAATAATTTGATTAAATCAGACAATGCTTTCTCAGGAATTGGCTCTAATTCCTTCTTCAGCTCCTTAGAGTCGACATATAAAGCAAGTTTAACTAAACCGGTTCTCATTGTTGCAATCAACGCGGATTGGGCCTTGAAGTAATTAATATCATTTGCAACTAAAGCCAAATCAACAACTGGTTCATCTTCATTATTGATCAGGAATTTATCTTCGTTATCCATTCTTTCTAAGGCTGAGATAGGTCCTTTGTAAGGTTCTCCTTTCCTTGTGACGAGATATTTCCTTGGATTCCATTCCTTTCCGAGTTTGTAGATTGGATAATATTCGGAGAAATTCTGTGAAGACTGAAGTGACTGACGATATGATTCACTGATGATTTCGATGATGTGTTTCTCGATTGGCTCAAGCGATGCAACACCGCTTAATATCTGCGACAATGTGCATCCTTGTTCATAGAATTTTGAAATATCAAAGCCACCTTCTCTGATGAACGGAATCAATTTGTTTGATGAAACTAAACGTGGTAAATTGTTGAGTGTTTTTTCGGCATCTTGCAAACTTGTTGAAACAGTTTTAACGAGAGCTTCAAGTGTTGGTTTGAGTTTAACGCTGCTGTCTTCTGCGAAATAGACGTCAACTTGGAAAATTGCTGCATGAACATTTGAAACATTTTCATTTGCTTCTTTGAATGATTCGATGCAAACTTTGCAAAGAGTTTCCATGTGAATGTAATCAATAACGCGAATAAATGATGACAATTTGACGATCTCGTTGTTGACTTTGATTGTTCTTTCTAATCTAAGGCGAGCTTTCTTCTTTTCGAGTAATTTTAATTTATCGAGATTTGGATTTCTATTATGAATGTCTGTGAATTCGTTATCATCAACTTGAACATTGAGTGGATCTGAAATATTTCTATATAATTCGATAATTCTATCAATAATCACGCTTATATAATTTGAATATTCACTTTTGAGCTGATCGAGATTCTTTCTCATTAAATCTTCAAATTCATTCAGTGAGTATTTCTTTGATTGAACGAAACACAGCAAATTTTGACGAACCATTGTTTCTGATTTTGTTCTCATCAAATAAAGTGCTGTTTTTTCAGCAAAGAAGGATGCATCATAGAAGAACGGATGCAACTTAACTGCCTGCAATTTGTGGCTGAATCTATGTGCCATCATGAAATTTTTCCATATTAAAAATGGTTTCCAATAGAAATACAATGAGAATATTCTCATCTTCTTAACAACACCGAATATCGATGTTTCATATGACCATTGATCCAATGTCATGTTATCTGTGTCGCCGTTCTTTTGAACGTGTGTAATTCCAGATGCTGACATTGTAAAGTAATTGTCAACTTCTTCTGGTATTGTAGGAACTTTCTGTAACGTATATGGATCGTAATCAGGACTATTTGGTTGTGTTGTGTGAATCATAAAAATAAATCTGTGTCCACGCCCGTCCTTTCGCTTGCTGAAATAAGCAATCGGATCATCATCGAATACTAGAGCTTCTTTCTCTGCTTTTTCTTGAGCACGAAGTTCTTCTAAAGCAGAAGATGTTGGAATTTTCAGAGACATTTGTTTCGGAAAAAGCAGCGATGCATTATGTTGTGGAGGCATTTTCGTACTTAAGTGCACTTGTGTCGTGACTTCTCGATTTTGATTTTTAGCAGCGCGATTTCTAAAAGCTAAAAGTGCCGGATTTTGTAATGTAGTTATTCTCGTATTCTGTTGTGATCGTGATGTCGAAGTATCAAAGTTTTTTGCGCCAGATACAATATCAGATGGTTCAAATAATCGAGGAGCTGTGAGATTTGAGCGCCCCAAAGTACTTCCAATGTGAACTTTCCTTGTATTGTAAATACTCATCTCTGGATCATCGTCGTCGTATTTCGATTTACGACGATTTGGATTCAAACTCATCCAGATTTTTAAAAAACGTGCTAAATAATCGTTCTCACTAAAATGATGTATGATCTGTCATCTCCATTGTCAATTATCCATTTTTGCAGAATATATTTTGCTTTATTTCGAATTTTCAAAAATCACTTGAAATAAATTTCAAAATATTCCTTCATAACTTCTACCATAACATAAACTACATGAACCTTAATAAGTTTCAGAAACGTAGAACCAATATTTTCATTATATTTACTTTTCATAAAATATTTTCTAATTTTAACTCAATACTTTCACAAATCAATGTAATATTCAAATGTGTTTTTATCTTAACGGCATATTGATTTTGGGGAAAAAAATAAATTTCGATTTTTTTCAAGAAAACAAACTTTATTTACTAATAAACAAATACATTATAACCAGTTCTGATTCCATTGGAGGAAATCGAAATCAAATTCCTCAAGGCCGTAAGCAAGAGGTGCCCACATGAAATATCCAGAAATGACAACGACAGCATATAAAGGAAGGAAGAAACCCTTCAAAAAGGGAGATAATCTATCCATGAAAACACCAGAGTGCAAAATACCGAACATAAGCGCAATGGTGTAATGATAAATGAAAGTAACACGTGGAATCAACATGAATGGCAACAGGCAACAAGCATAGCCAACAATGCAAAGGCTTTGAACTGAACCAATCTTATTAGTTGTCAAAACGAATGCACAGCCTGCAATAAGAATGAAGAAAACAGGCCAATATAATAATGGAGAGCCCATATCAACAATCATTCTTTCATTGTTCGTCCAAAATAGAACATTCTTGCCTGTCAATAACGGCCATTGGTACCATTTTGATGCATAAGGATGCGACATATTTCTATCGAAATTACTTGTAAATTGATACATCAATGTTTCGAATGCTCTTAATAAAATTGATGGTGCTTCTGCACGCATAGCGAAGTTAGGACTTGTTTGATTCAAAAGCGTTCCTTTAACTAAAGGAGTAACGAAATAAGTTCCTTCAGGAATTTGATTGAACGGAATCATTTCCAAATGAATGATTGTGAATATCATGAGACAAGAAAATACAACTATGAATATGAAACAGCACCTGAAATATGCTTGAATCAATAAACTTTTCCTTTGGCTTTTATCGGATTTGAATACATATAAAAATTCATGTGCGAAAGCAAAAAGCATCAATCCACCAGCTGTAAATTTGATAGAACATGCACACCCTATAAATAGGGCTTCCAACAATAATGTGATCACAGTATTTTTTCGATAATTTACAAAAAACGCGAGAATTGCTGAACAACTAAAGAAATGCAGAATGCCATCTGTCAGAATAAACCTTCCCTGTACAATCATTGATATTTCGGATGTTACCATTAATCCAACCAAAATACTTGACATGAAACTGCATCCGATTGTACGCGCAGCAACATACATTATCGCAGGGCAGAACCCTGCAAAGTAAGCTGGGCAAGTTCGTAAAGTTACGTATGAAACTGATGGAAATTGAGCATTGCGTTTAACTAAATCATCATAATTGTATCCTTCTCTGTAATCGGTGAGATAAATATGAAGCATCATGAGAAGTCTCGCTAAAGGAGGGTGAATATCATAAAAATAACGACGATTTCTGTAACATTCGATATAATTTCCAAAATGCACTTCATCAAATACGACATTGCGTGGGAATTGAATCTTAAACAGACGAGAAAACATTCCCATAAAGAGAAAGATTCCTAAAGCCGCAGAATCGCGAAGATCAATCCTAATTTCTTTATGAGGACGATCTTCGCATACTCTAGTGAATATATTTTTCTGATTTTTCTCCCTCTTTGGCCTCAGAGATAAATCACTAGAATCAGATACCATTTTTGATAAATAATGTCGGTATTTAAAGTTTACGTGTCAAAATTATTTATATCACTTATTTTCCAATTCTATTAATGATTCCAGCGAACAATTCTTAATGGACTAAACTTCATTTATGTGCACCTATTTGATTACAAGTATTTAATCTTTAATTTCAATTTTTGGCATCTCAACTTGGAATTTTTTTTAACATCACCATTTTAATCATAATTATCAATGTAATTAGAATCTACATCGATAATAATACAACATAATACCGATAATTTATTGTATTTCATATTTATATCAAGAAATCTTATTTCATATTTCCTATGAAGCAGATAAAACATTGAATATCTATTGCCAGAATATAGAGAGGTGTCGATATGTCCATAAATGTACTTTCAAGTCAATCAGATTCCTATCGCATAAAAAGTTATTGAGGTTGCGGGACTACACCGTTCTGATTGATTTTCGGAATTCCTCCCTAATTGTTGGATAAAATATAATAAACATCTGAGCGAAATATTACTAAAAATAGCTTCATCAATGATGTTTGAACTAAATATAGGCTTAGGAATAATCAAATTACTATCATTAACCTAAAAAAGATTTTTTTCAATTTGGATCTTATGTCTGAATCAAACAAATTTAACAGCGTGGCTTTAAGTTTTAGGATAATGTTGACTGATTTACATTATTATAAATATAATAAAAGGAAAAAAAATGAAATTGAATATCGATTGTTCTTGGATTGTAATTTGGTATAGCTCTTATTAAATTTTGAATAGAAACAATAAGTATAATATATTTTTATAATACACAAATAACAATAAAAAGATTAAAACTTCTATTCAACTAGAATTCTCTTTCTTCCTCTTTGTCTTCCGGCAACATCAGCTTGCTTAAGATTCAGCTTGATTCTGTATATATTATAGTACTCGATAACTTCCTTGATTGTCTTAAGAGGGAGTGCTTGAGCAATTTTCTTGAAATCTCTTGGATGCTGATAATACTTATCTAAGAAGATCTGTTTTTCTGCATCATTCCATGGATTCCTCTTCTTGTATATTTCGTGTTCTTTGACTGGATCTTCGACATATGAGTTCTCATCGTAATATAAATATGCTTCTTTCTCTTCATCATCGAGATACATAATCTGATCTTTGCCGCAGAATCTCTTTGCTGTATGATCTGTTGGCTTGATGATAGAGAGAGCAAACTCCGGGGGCCACTCATCAATGGAAGCATGAATATCTTTGTGGTATGTGTCGAGAAGGTCATTGGACTCTTCCCACATCTTCCTTCTCTCGACATATTCATGTGAAAGTTGGCGCATTTTGAGATCATTTTTAGCGACTTTCTGGCAAAGAACATGAAGCATTGTTTCTGTATTTGACTCCTCGTTCTGCATTTCTTCCATATACATCGGAAGCTGAGTGATATGAGTATATTTATCTGAATCAATTGGCATTTTGTTTTTAGCATGTGATTGCTTTGCAATTGCTTGACTTGTCGCAATAACAGAATCTGGAGCGTTTTGAGTATAAATGATATTATGAAAATCAAGAATCTTAACATTTTCACCACGATCCGCAAAATCAGGCATAGAAATCATTCCAAGAGTTCTTTCATCTTCAAGCAATTTCATTTTTGTTTGTAATTCTTCAATTTCAACATCAATCGCGTCAATTAATAATTGAATTTCAGAAGCAGATGGTAAAGCTGGGTACAATGTTGCTGGTTTTACTTCCGGTGGTGGAGGCGGTGGCGCTGCTACCAGTTTTGGAGCTGCAGACCTAAAAATGACTGATGGTCCAGAAGATTTAGTAGCAGGCATTGATGTCGAAGCCTGAGTGATTGTAACAGGTGCCTGGTTCATTGGGTGCTGTAAAAGTGATTTCATATCAGATATTAACGGTTTCTTTTCAGCAACGTTATATGTGCTGTGTTGAGGAACGACGATCGACTGTATTGGTTTTGGAGGCGAATTTTGGAGTAATGCCGATACCGAATTTATCGGTGGAGGGTTTTGCGGAGGATTCTGTGGTTTTGGAGGATTGATAAAAATATCAACGGATTTCGGCCTTGGTACTGGGTTGTTGAGTAGTGTATCGACAGAAGAGATATTTACTGCCATATTTGGGATGTCGTGGGCAGGTTTTACTGGAATTATTTTTGTTGGTTCAGAAACTTTGCGAGAAACGACTTGTGTGTGCTTGACGACAACTTTTGGGACTGATGCGGATGGAAGTGGTGGATTTAAAGCGTTAGATAACAAATTCAAATTTAATCCATTCTCTGAAGTATTCTGTTGGGCTCCTGTGGGATTTGCAGATACAGCATTGTTCTGATGTTCTGGCTGTGCTGTATTGTTATTTTTTTCTGTCATAATATCGCAGTCAAGGCCAAAAGAAAGTGAATAAAACTGGACAGGGTCTTAAAATCTATTGCAGGGGAGATAATCCAATTTTCATCATTTCTCAACATAAAACAACTGTTAGAATACACAGCAGTGGTGTACTCGTTTCTGCATTGAATCCAAGTAATACATCACCCGATTTCATCTTTAATTCCTTCCTATTATCGAATTACTTCGAAAAATGCTATTCATCGATAAGCTATAGATTGTAAATATAAAGCT
Organism: Trichomonas tenax; assembly: GCA_023091735.1. Taxonomy (NCBI): domain Eukaryota; phylum Parabasalia; order Trichomonadida; family Trichomonadidae; genus Trichomonas; species Trichomonas tenax. Next base: position 58,051 of record JALKBU010000042.1, read on the forward strand.
CCAATATTTATGGCCAAGTCTCTTGAAATAGGTGAAGATTTATGATTTTTATAGTAAAATATTTCTCAACATTTCAATAACTTAAATTTAACTTTGTGTTTAGAATAAGTAGGTATCAGAAAGACAATTGGCATGTTACAATTCCTTATTATTATAGGTATCAAAAATTATTGCTCTCTCGTTGTAAGAACTGTGTTCTTTCCTGTATGAATATTTGATTCTTTTTGATCAAAATAGTATTAATTAAATGTTCAAGTATATTAAGCCAGAAACTGTGGAGAAAAAGCTACATGCGAATATAATTGTTCTGTAGAATGTTTATATGGCAATCTAAAAAGTATTAAATATCATTTTGCTAAATATAAGTTTAATGCTTAGAACACAAAGGATAATCATGTCTCGGAACAGCGAAAATAATTCACTTAATTACAGCAGCTAATATCGCTAAGATCCAATCCAGCCAAATTTATTCATTGTTTTCAAGCCTTAAAACGTTTTACACCATTTGTATCCTGCGGAGTGTACTTAAATGATTGATTTGCACTCAATCATACTCAAAAAGTAAATTATTCAGTAGGAACAATGGCCCATCTCCCGGATTTATTCCCTTTCGAGCTTTGCTGTTCTCCTAGTGATATTCAATTTGGAGAAAAACAAAAATTTGGACCCAGAAACAGACAAATCGCTTGAGTTTTACGAAAATAAATGAACATACGCAATCCATAGCCCATTGAACTCAGTTTTCCGATGAAACAAAAAAAATCACAAAAAATAATGGGCTTAAAAATTAATCATATTATTGGATGGCATAACTAAAACTGTGGCTTTTATAAAATTTTTGTGTAAAAAATCTAAATTCTGTTTAAACAATAAATGCAGCCATTAAAATACAAAGCAAAGTGATTGGTAAAGAAAAAAACGAGGTTAATTTTTTCAAATGTGTGGTGGTCAAAATGTATTTGAAAATTTGAAGTAGAACGAGGTTAAATTTTTTTTTATTTTTATTCACAATGAGCTCACAGAAAGTGTACAACGCTGATGGAGAGCGCCCGAAGCCTAAGCGCAAGTTCGTCTATGCTAAAATCATGAAGTATTATGATAGAAGATGGATTTTTTGGGTTGCTCTTACGTTAACATTCATCGCTGGTTGCCTTCCGATCATTTTGAACCTCTTCATGGGTGACCTTGCGAACGTTATGACATCTTCTAACAACTATTCTAAGGAAGCCGGAAAGATTTGCATTAAATTAGCAATATATTGTATCTGTTTCTCAGTATTAATGGAGTTCAAGGATGTTATCGGTGGTTCTTCCGGTCCTTGGTTCCAATCTGATATCAGAAAGAACTTATACAAGAAATTAATGGCTTTGGACATCGCTTACTTCGATGCACACCAAACAGGCACTTTGTTGAACAATTTTACATCTGATTGTGCCGTTTTGAACGAAACATACGTTTTCAAGTCAATTACGATTTTCCAAAATGTCGTTCAAGCTGTCGCTGGCCTCATTTTGTCATTCGTTAAGTGCTGGCAGGTCTCCCTTATCGCTGTTGGTGCCATTCTCTTGTGCTGCGCTGTTTATTATATCGGTGAATACTTTGTTGGCCGTCTCTGGCACACATTCAACCAGTCTGTTAGTGACGCTTCAACAAAGGCTGAACAGGTCATCATGGCTTTCAGAACAGTTAAGAGTTTCGATAATGAAATGCTCGAAGCTGATAAATACGAAGTTTCTATTCAGCAGATCAACCAAGTCTACAACAAGACATCAATTCTGATTGGCACAAAGGATGGCTTCATCACAGCTATCTCACACTTCATGCTCGTTGGTGTTATCTACTTCACAACATGGATTATTGTTCGCAGACCAAAATGGGGCGTTACAAATGGTGACCTCATGATTTTGGTTCCATGCCTCATCTTCGCAACAATCGGTATCTCACAGGCACTTCAGCTCATTGATGATTTCAACAAGGCTGCTGTTTCCGCTGACAAGATCCTCGACATTCTTGAAGAACCGATCCAAGTCGATCAATTGAATGGCGGCGACTTCAAGGAGCCAATCAAGGGCAAGATCGAGTTCCGCGATGTCTGCTTTAAGTACGTCACAAACCTCAACTACGCTGTTAAGGACCTTTCCTTCACAATCAACCCAGGAGAGACTGTCGCTCTTGTTGGTGAATCTGGCTGTGGTAAGTCAACAACACTTCAGCTTCTTCAGAGATTCTACGAAATCGAATCCGGTCACATCTTCGTTGATGATGTTGATATTGCTGAGCTTTCACCACACAACCTTAGAAAGCAGATCTCTATCGTTCCACAGGCTCCAGTTCTCTTCTCCATGTCTGTCAAGGATAACATCAGATATTCTAAGATGGACGCAACAGATGAAGAAATCGCTAAGGCTGCAACAGTCGGTAATGCGCATGACTTCATCATGAAGTTGCCAGATAACTACAAGACAATCGTCGATATCACATCTCTCTCCGGTGGCCAGAAGCAGAGAGTCTGCATTTCCAGAGCTATTCTCATGGATGCTCCAATCCTTTTGCTCGATGAAGCCACAGCTGCTCTCGATACAGAGTCCGAGAAGCTCGTTCAGGAGTCATTGGAAAAGTTCAGAAAGGGCAAGACAGCCATTGTCGTTGCTCACAGACTTGCAACGGTTATTAATGCCGACAGAATCTTAGTTTTCAAGGACGGCAAAGTCATTGAGAGTGGAAAGCATGAGGAATTGCTTGCTAGGCAAGGATACTATGCAGATCTCATCAAGTTCCAGCTCCAATAAGCAATATTAATGTTCTATTCTATTATTATAAAGCTTTTAATACAGTGCATATAATTTACTAGAGAATATACTGCATTTATCAAATCATTATTTTTAATTGATGTTGAATGAATGTAATATAATCTTTAAGAAATCTTTTTTTTTTTTTTTTATTAACAAAACAAAAGAAGGGGTCACTTAGTGGTTGTGTCACTTTTCATAAATTTAGATGAAATTACTTTGTCTGAACTGACATTTTATTTAGATTACACAGGAAATCCGAAAGTAAATTTTTCTTCTGATTTCGATAAAACAGAGTATACATCAATTATCATAGCAGAAGGTTTTACAATTCTCCCATATTTATGTTTTAAAGGATTTTCTAATGTAATCAATGTCACATTACCGAATTCACTTGAGCAGATAGATAATGATGCAATTGAATATTTAAAAATTAAATATTTATTTCTTCCGAAAAAAGTATCACGATTAGAATTAAGTAATCCATTTGATACTTGTGTTACTCTACAGTATATCGAAGTTGATCCAGATAATCCATACTTCACATCAATTGATGGTGTCCTCTATACAAAGAATATGAAAGAGATAATTCATGTTCCTGCTTCAATTAATTTAACTAAACTCGTTATTCCTCCTGGTGTTGTCTCAGGGATACATGCGTGCTTATTAAGAACAGGATCAATTAAGCTCATTATATTTCCAGATACATTCGTTTCTTTGGCAGGATGGTCATTTTATTATCAGAACTTAGTTGAAAATATTATTATTTATCGAAAGTATAAACAAAAAATACCCACATTTGGAGGAAATTGTTTCGTCAACTCTCAATTCAAGCAAGACAACATAACGTACTTATATCCATATGCTCCACCTCCGACATGTATATCGACGCGAAATTGTTTATTTAGTTTACAATATTTATATATTTTCTTATTGCTATGATATTTAGTTGAAGCATTTTATTTATTTAGGATTAATTAGATTGAATGAAAGAAATATGAATTTTTTTAGGATTGGCAGTTTGAGTTGCATTTGAAGTTCCAATTATTGATTAATCATGGAGAAAAATATTAAAATTTTACACGCTATTCATCAATCATCAATTTCGATGACTAAATAACCAAGGCAAATATAATAAGTTTAAGAGTTATGTCATGTTTCATAAATTTAGATATATTTACTTTGTCCGAACAGACATATTACTTAGATTACACAGGGAATGTAACAGTTGGTTTTTCTTCTGATTTTGCTCAAACAGAGTATACATCAATTATCATTGCAGAAGGTTTTACAATTCTCCCCACTTATTGCTTTCGAGGATTTTCTAATGTAATCAATGTTACATTACCAAACTCACTTGAGCAGATAGACAATGGTGCAATTCATTATTTAAAGATTAAATATTTATGTATTCCTAAAAAAGTTTTACGTTTATCTCCAGTTAATTCGTTTGACACTTGTCACACTCTTAAATATATCGAAGTTGATCTAGATAATCAATACTTCATATCAATAGATGGTGTCCTTTATACGAAGAATATGAAAGAATTAGTACATGTTCCTGCATCAACTAATTTGACTAAACTTGCTATTCCTCCTGATGTTGTTTCAAGTAGTCATGCATCTTTATTGAAAACAGGATCCATAAATGTCATTATATTCCCTGAAACATTCATTTCTTTTGGAACGTTGTCATTATATTCTCCAAACTTAGTTGAAAATATTATTGTTAGGTTAGGATTGGCAGTTTAAGCTGCATTTGAAGTTCCAATTATGATCAATCATGGAGTAATGTTCGCAAAGATTTATATATTTTCTTATTGATTTAATTGATGAATTTTAGGAAATTAAAATAATAAAATGAAAGGAATATAATATCTCCACTTTTAATTAAATTAATGAAGGTTAAAATAAAAGATTGAGCTCAAGAGTTGTGTCAATTTTTCATAAATTTCGATGTATTTTGTCTGTCAAAGGAGTTTAAAAAAATAAATTCGTCAATAGCTTTGAATGTCCATCAAATAATAATGAGTGAAATGACAAATTGTCCATCATTGACAATCGAGATGAGCAAATATGATTTTATTTATTTATTTAAATTTGTTACATTGGCAAATTAAATATCAATGTGTTATGAACAATAAAGTAAATTTGATGGATTTTTAAAATTTAACGTGTGAACTGAAAATAGTTTTAAAAATTTGCTAATGTATAATAAAAAAACTATAAAATTCACATTTATTTATTAATAAAACATAACATTCAATAATTATTGCTGATCCTTTGTTGTTGAAAGAGATCTTTGAGAAAGATAAAGAGATGATTCGCCTCTCTTATTCTTCGCCTTCGCATAAATGTCGTCCATATTGATACCGAACTCGTTCGCGAGATTGTTGATTGCATCATCATTAACATTGTCATCGATGATGTTCAATACTGATAACTTCTGCATGAGAAGCATCTTGTCGTTCTGCAACTGTTTCCTCTTGCGCTCGTTCGCCTGTCTCTCAAGCGCTTGTTGCTTCTGAGCCAATTCGATCTGCCTAACTCTCTCCTGGAATCTATCCTTGAGAACCTGCTTTTCAGCCTCCTTTCTCCTCTCATTCTGAGCAGCGATTTGAACTCTGATTTCATTGTGAAGACGAATCGCAACAGCTTTCTCGTGTCTCTGCATTTCTGCCTTCTCCCGCGCTATCTCTGTCCTTGCTTCAACATCTTTGAGCTTCTGCAGGATCTGAACACTTCTCTGCTCTTCGTGTCTCCTGATTGCCTCCATCTTCTCTTTGATTTTCACCTGGTTAGCGGAGTATCCCTGCTGCGCTTCCATGATCTTGACCATTCTCTCGTGCTCGAGCTCTCTGCAGCGACGTTCTGCGTCTTCCATGCTTTGGATGAGTTTTTGATTCAGTTTATCACGCTTCTGGTCAAGTTTATCTCTCGCAGATTGGAACTTTTCGATTTTCTCCTTTTCCTTCTGCTGGAATTCTCTCCTTATTTTCTGCTTTTCCGCTTCATATGCTTCGATATTCTGCTGTGCTCTTTGTTCTTTCTCTTGAGCAATCAAGAATCTTCTTCTCGCTTCTTCTTCTGTCTTCTTTTGTATCTTTCTCTTGATTTCTTCTTGCTGCCTTATTCTCTCTTCTCTTTCCATAGCAATCCTCTGTGCCTCTTCAGCTAGCATCTCCTGCCTTCTCTGCTCTCTTTGGTCGGCCTCTCTCTGCTTCTCGAGGATCTGTTCCCTTCTCTTTTCTTCAATTTCCGCTAATTTCTGTTTTGTCGCTTCCGCTTTTTCTTTTCTCAATCTTTCCGCTTCCTTCGCTTCTGCTTCTCTTCTTCTCGCTTCCTCCTCAAGGAATTCCTTGTGCTTTTGCTCCTTTTCGTATGCAATTCTCTTCGCTTCTTCCTCTTGTCTCTGTTTCTCTCTTTCTTTCTCAGCGAGTTCTTGCTGTCTCTTTCTCTGCCATTCCGCTTCTTCAGCGGCTTTCTTCGCTTTCTCCTCTTCCCTCGCCTTCTGGCGCTCGAGTTCCTTCTGCTCCCTAAGCTTCTGCTCTTCAGCTTTCTGCCTTTGAACAACAATATTGTACAAAAGTTGTTCTACTTCGCGCTTTTGACGCTTCCGAATTGCTTCATATTGGCGCTGATCTTCTTTCGAAATAGAGCCGTTCACGGACTTTAGCCCTTCCTCTTCAACTTTATTCTCTTCTGTGGCCTTAACTAACGCTTCACGCTTTGATGTGACTTCGGCAATCATTGCGTCTTTGTGTTCGATTAACTTGTCTCTGACTTGCTTTCTGATCCTTGGATCGTGTGAATATGTGTTCAGCTGGGACTCCGTTGGGTACTGCAACTCCTCTGGAGCAAATCCGCAAAGCTGAATCGCCTGAATTGTAAATTTCTCTGTGAAATTCGGCGGCTGAGTGGGATCAAAGTTGACAATCGATGTACCCTGTGGCCTTGCGACTCTTGCACTGTACGAAGCAGGTGGTTGTCGCGTAACATTTTCCGAAAATTTAACGTCTTGAACAATCTCCTTTTCTGAGAGCTGTGGCTTTGTCCTCCCGTGGCTTCTTGGCGCTTTGTTGTATTTAACAGGTTCTCTGATTTTATTATTGATTTCAGACGAAATTGAAGCTGTTTGTGATTGCGTTGAAGATTCCTTCGTTTCCGATGGCTCAGCAGGTGGTTTTGGCAGCTTGTTATTCGTTGGTTTGGGGAGATTTAAAGGAGTTGGAGATGGTCGCTTGACAGGACCGCTTTGTAGCACATTATTGTTGTTAGCGATTTGTTCGCTGTTGTTGTTTGATGATGATTTCAATTTTGATTTATCATAAAATTCGTTTTGATCGTCGGCGCCTTTGCTGGGGGATTTGCTCTGTCCGCTGTTGTCCTTCGATGCGTTTGAACTCGCACTTTGTTCAGTAGTTGAAGACATAACAAAAAAAATTAAAAATAATTATCAACGATCTTAACGTCATTCATTCAATTTTCATAAATAAGGTTCTTTAATTCCGAAAAAAATCAATTTTGGTTTCTAAAATATGCTTTGTAGGCGATGATAATAATATTGCCAACGTTTTGAGTCAAATTAATTTTTCACAATTTATTTTTCTCATTTTTGGATTTTGGTTATTTGAATATTCATTTTGTTGTATTGTATATTGTTTTGAACGTTTAAAATCGGATTAATACGTTTTTCACAGTAATCTTTAAGTTTTTAATGATAATTCGATGTTTTCTGAACTCTACTTATGCCACTTGACACAAAGATATGAATTAGAAAAAATGCAGATAAGGTAGTTCATTTTCCGCCTTAAAAAATAACGGGTCTTTTGAATGCTTTACATGGCAATTTGTCAGTCACTTTTCGTGTAAAATAACTATGCTGTATGAGTTAATGATAAATATAAACACTAGGCATGTCAAGCTAATAGAAAAACAAATAAAAAATTTTGCAAAAATTCAAATGAATAGGATAGAAGTTAATGAATGAAAACATGTTTTCTAGCTTTAAGATGTCTTCTTCTGGCTGCAGGAGGTCTTCTTCAGGCTGCTGGTTCTCAAACTCCGGTTGCTGAAAGTCGCCATCTCGTTCCAGGCAATATCGCTTTAGACTTGTGTATTTTGATTTTTTTTGCAAGATGTTGAATATCGCATGTAATGTGTGTCGACCGTTTCTACATCGTTATTCAATCTAAAGACGGCTTAAATGTAATGAAATTTTCTTTGGTTAATGTAATTCACCTAAATTTGTGAGCATGAGCGCTCTGTTTGGTAGGGCAGTGAAAGGAGGCACCAAATGTGCACCGAATCATAGCTTTGCGGTCGCTTCCGCGCCCTTCTGTGATGGACCATGGAATTTGTAAATGGACCGCAAAAAATAACTTCTTTTCTAGTCTAAAAAACTTGAAAATTAAAATTTTGATTCAAAAAAGTCATTATTAGAAGTTTTAACTCATTGATATGCTATGCTTTATTGTAATAAACATTAAAATAATAAAAAAGATGGGATTTAATGAGGAATTGAAATGATAAAATATTTATTGTAATTTAGATAGGCATAGATGGGCACCATAAGGCTCAGAAGCCTTGCATAGTGATTTAAAGTATTTGTTGATGCATTATTTGATGTTCGCGCTTTCATATCTTGCAAAATTTCGATCTGAAAGTTCATGGTGCATTGTATTTGTGATTAATGTAATCACATACATGTATTCGCGTTTTGGCTATCATAACGTTTGTATTTTGATGCTGAAAATAAGAAAAATAAAAGATTGTCAATAAATATCGAACGAAATGATAAAAATAGTGGATAGCTCAACGCCACACGGTACCTGAGCGAAGAATTTTATCCTTTTAAATCCATAAAGAAGTAGTTACCATATGAAAAGGCAATTTTTTGAAAAATGTCAGCTTTCTGATTAAAAATCAGAAACTATTATTGTGCGTACGACTTTATTATGCTATTTTATGCCTATCTTCTTGAAATCAAGGCTGAATATTGAGTTTTTAAATTTTCAACAAAATTTTTGATTCACAACGAGGTCTGATTTTTTGCATACATATTTACTGTCATATGCTGGTATTGGATCCGCATTCTGGCAAATTGACCAAAGACGATAGCAAAAGTTCTCAATTCTTTGGCAAAATCCCCTCAATTTGGCACAATTTTTTTTAAGGCGAAAAATGAATTACGTTATGAGGCAATGGATGTGTATTTTATTAAAAACAAAATAAGAACAGTGAAGCGGATATGAGGGTGAAAAATTAGTAAAATGTTGATGAAAAGCTGAAAATGACTTTGATTCTCTTATATCGAAGTCTCAAATCAATTTCATTATTATCCAAATCACAGTTTGGTATCAGCTTAGTCCATGTTGGCGGTGGAAATGTCTCATATGAGCAAAGAGAGTCTTTCTTTCCCCAATTTGGATTATTGCTGATTGGATCAACAGTATTTCCTGTACCGTTAAGATTCCTTACACCGATGAATTTAATCGAGCCTGAAGACTTGAAGCCGTTCTGGAAATTACATAATTCCAAATTGACGGTATTTCCTGTAACTTTTATATCCAGATCATTGTTGGAGTAAAAGAAGCATCGTAGAACAATACATTCGTGCAATCCTCTGCTAAAACTCCATAACCAGTATTTTTATGAAAAATGCATGATACAACTTTAAAATCGTGTCCATTTATAATCAGAGCTTATGTGCGATGCTTATTATGCATGAATTCACAAAATGTGATATCAGATTTTGGATTAATGTTAAATGCTGAGAACTTTGGAGAATTATTTGACACATTGATGTATTGCATACTGGTATTTGCTGTATCAACAGTTGTGTTTTCAATATATTTATTCGAACAAATAACTACCGATAAATACTCTATATTTATATCGTTATACTGCTGGAGCATAAGCAAGTCACTTTTACTTGACCAACATTGATAAGCGCAAACTTTTGATAATGAAGTAAATATATTTGTTAGAATTGATGGTGCGAAATCAGTTCCGTGATTATTATGAAACGTTGTTGATGTGATTTTCAGGAAAGTACCAGGAGTGTCTGCAAAAATGATGTGTTCATTATCTGGAAGCTGATAATTGAAGAAAATTACTTCTGTAACAGATTTCCTTCGGTAACTGTGAGCCTATTCTGGCTGTTGTAACTAGCATCATGTATATCCACGCACAGTAGAGAAACAAACATTTTTATGATTATTTTTTTTACTCTGCCAGGAAAACTGACAAAAAAGTGACTTATTGTTGTTTTTTAAAAAAAGAAAGTTGATATTTGTGATGCAAATACTATGTTTCTATTAGAGTTTTCAATTTTGCGGTAGTTCTCTCTCAAAATTTCTAATTTTCAATTTTATTGTTTTTATTACTTTCTTTGATATTTTAAGCATAAGCATCACAAAATTAATTGAAAATGAGTTCAAAATGACCATAACTTCTCTCATTTTCATTTTATTTTGAATATTTATAATCTGTATATCATGAATTATGTGCCGTTTAACAATTATCACTACTTTTTTCAATAATATTTACATGTCAAAATAATTGATTACATGACAAAAATTAATTTTGACTTTGCTTTAGCCCTGAATTGACAATGGCATCAAATAAGATGACGGAAAGAGTTACATTAATGCGTATATCTCAATGCATGTTTGCTGTCTAAATTATACTATTCATGATGAAAATGTTTAAAACAACATATGAAAATGTATTTCACTGATAATTTTAGTTCCTACATGTGTTGCAGTGCTTGTGGAGTTTTGATTTTTGCGTGTTAGTAATCTTATATATATAAAACATATCGATTTAGATTTTTGCACAGAAATCCAAAATGATATTACATCTATGTAACTAGTATCTTTATAGCGAACTATACATCGTAGTTATGTATGTGGGAGCCCTTGAAAAAAATGAGAGGAGAACCTAGATTAAAAAATGGAATTTAATACCGATAATTATTGTATTTCATATTTATATCAAGAAATCTTATTTCATATTTCCTATGAAGCAGATAAAACAGTGAATATCTATTGCCATAATATAGAGAGGTGTCGATATGTCCATAAATGTACTTTCAAGTCAATCAGATTCCTATCGCATAAAAAGTTATTGAGGTTGCGGGACTACACCGTTCTGATTGATTTTCGGAATTCCTCCCTAATTGTTGGATAAAATATAATAAACATATGAGCGAAATATTACTAAAAATAGCTTCAACAATGATGTTTGCACTAAATATAGGCTTGGGAATAATCAAATTACTATCATTTACCTAAATTGTTATCTAATTTGGATCATTCTTCAATATTAAACAGATTTAACTGCATGGCTTTATATTACATGATGGCTTTGACTGATGCACATTATTGTTACTGTAACAGATGAATGAATAAACTTGAATAGAAAAAATTTCATGACAAAATGAATAAATACAGAAAGTTTCGTTAAATGGTTAGTATAAAAAGAGAACAGTTAAGAACTACATAGATAAAATTTAATTACATACAAACAGGTTGAATTTTTGCTTCAGAATTGATAAGACGGATCGGAGATCTTTTGAAGCAAGTTAAGTGGAGTCTGATGGCGAAAGAGCACAGAGAGTTGCGCTTGTTAAGTCCTGGTTTGACAATTGGACTTGAACTTTTGGCTGGCTTCTGTGTGAAGAACTTGCAGCAAGTCTCCTTCTTAGAGACAATTTCATGGATAAAAGGCATTTTCATGATATCATAAATAGATGGTCTTTTTGCTGGATTTCTTTCCAAACAGCTTGATATCAGCTTGCGGAGCTGATTGTTGGCAACAAGCTTCTTCGGGAACAAACCAATATTGACGAGTTGTTGGATTTTCATTGGATCTGGTGAGTTAAATGGATAAGTCTTGGTTGCCATATAATAAAGAGAGATACCAAGGGACCAAATATCTGCTTTCATGGCGTTATATTGCTTGAGAACATACATTTCAGGTGCCATGAATAATTTTGTTCCTTTCTGCATTTTGCAGGGGCATGTTGCACCGTCGAATGAAGAGAGACCGAAATCGCCGATCTTCATCCTTCCGTAGGAATCAATGAAGAAGTTTGCTGGTTTAATATCACAATGCGCGATATTTCTGTCGTGTATTGATTTAATAGCGAGTACCATCTCAGCAGTGTATTTCTGCATCAATTCGTCGCTCATTTCCTTGGAATATGTGAATGTTTGGTTAAGATCTGTTTTGCATAATTCCATTAACATGTAAATAAAATCTCCTAACACGAAAACTTGGTAAAGTCTCACGACCCTAACATCATCTATCTGCATCAGGCAGTCCAATTCCGCCTGCGAGAGGAAACATTTTGGAATTTTCTTTATTGCGTAGCTAGAGTTGTATTTTTCCGAATACACCTCGTAGACAATGCCGTAGCCGCCCTGGGCAATGACTTTCACGTATTCGAAGCCATACTCTTTAAAGTAGTTAATTTCGCTTGGGTTCATTTTTAATATAATGCTAATAACGTGCTTTTGTTTTAAATTTTTGAGTAATATTGCTTATACATACCTAAATACCGCCGTGCTGTAAAAATTAATTAATTAAAAATAAAAACAGGAAATTCATTATCTGTGAGATTAGTAGAACATATTGTAAATTTATATTTTACAATCCTTTTCAATAAATTGAGATTGAAATAAAAACGTGTCGATATTGAAAATTATTTATTTCAATTTTAGATAACATCTATATCTTAGCATAAAATTGTTTTCAATAAAATTTTATTCTCAAAATAAAAACGTGCATTGTCAGGCTGATTTTGATTATCTAAGAGCATGCTACAAAATTTAGTTAGCAAACGTTTGAATGAATCGGTTTGACATCCTTCATAAACACATATATAAGATATAATATGGATAATAAATAAGGTTTTGGAATTTTCCCTGTTTATTTTTTCAATACCCTCTTAAAACTTCTCGATTTAAGCCTACTCTATTTTATGAATAGAATAAAATATCAAAATTAAAAAAATAACTTTTGAAAAGTAAAAGAACTTTAGAAATTTATCTCTTTTGATTCCAGTTTATGGATTTTATCATAGATGTTTACGGTCGTTTTCACTTTTTACGACTTTGACTTTGCAGAATATTCAATTTATTGATTTTACGTGTTTTTATCAATGTCACAGTTATCCGTGGATGTGTCTGGACTTGCATTTTTGTGTTTTACTCCGCATTATTAATAAATCATTGATCGAGTTTTTCAACTTTGATGAAATGCAACAGAATTTACTTTATATTTTTGATATGTTCGGCACACATAGCTGATTTCCAATGCGATAACAGCATACAATGCATTAAACAAAATTATACGAAATTTTGTTGTCCTTTTTTCTTCTATAATCCTGGATTTATAATATATTTCTCCAATGTTATTTCACCGAATGGTTTTTAAGACAGGAAATTGTCTATTGAAATCTTTAATCGAACTTTTATTTTTGTAATGCCTTATCTGTTGCAAAATCATGCTGCCTAAGTCCTAAATTGTTGTTCTCTATAGACAATAGTGATTAAGCAAGAAAATGATCAAAATTTATTCACAGTTTTTTATTTTTATTTTAATTATAGCATCAATGTATATATCTCTACATGTTCTATTATTTATTTTCTTTGAAATCAATGTTATTGTATTCGAATGTTATATGAAATAATCCGAGGATTTCCTTATAGTATGAGAACATATAAAACAATACTGCTTACACACGAAGATGAATAAAAATAGTTCATCGATAATTTTGTAGTTTCAAGCGACTGCTCAAAGTAACCTGATATCGGGTAATATAAATTTCCGAAACAATTGTTCTTTTGGACAATGGAGCAATTCAAGTTACGCATGGTTCCCCAATCAATTCTCAAACAACTAGTTTTCAAACATAATTTTCAAAAACTTAGCATCATAATAATCAGAATTTTATAACAACTAATCCATTTAGAAAAGAGATACACGAACATCATCATTTACTGGGTCATTGACTTGATATATTAAACTGTTCAATTCTTTAATCACTACCATCATAAAATTATTCCAATTCTCTATTGAAAATGCATTGCAATTGTCAGGTACCGAAAGTTGTCATGAAAAAGTGACATAAAAAGCGACATTATCTGACATGTAAAGTTGTAGGAATCTCTGGTTTTATGTGTCAAAATCGCGTCTGACGGGACGAACTGGGGACTATATTGACACAGGTACCACGCGTGTTAGTAGCTAAACTCACAGATCTTCCTTTCATACGCCATCATTGAGAAATCAAAGATTTCCACTTCAGAATGCCTCTGAAGCGCAAAATTAAATGCTTGATTGGGACTGGTAGCCAAGGTGCTAGCAATACAGTCCACAGTTCTTCCTTTCAGAATCATTCTGTAAAGTAAATCGCTGATTATTTCGAAGATCGAGTCTGAAAGGAAGAACTGTGGACTGGATTGCTAAGATTTGGGTATTTGTGCCAATGAAAAACTTAATTTTTCTTTTCAAAGTAAATTTAAACAAATATAGGATATAATTCTTCCAATAATCATTTGTAATCACATGCCACGTAAATATTTATTTGTCAAATATGTATATTTACATGCCAGATAATGTCACTTTTCGTGACAAAGTTCGGTACCCAACAGCATCATCAAATAAATAATGATGTCAAAAAATTCTGATTATACTCTTAAATTTACAGAGGCGGTTGCATTATACTCTTAAATTAAATAATTTTTTCTATGAGCAATCCATCAACTGCAGCCTCATAAATCAGTGAATTAGTTCAATAACTGCTCTTGAAGATAGACAAAATTGAGTTTTAGAATTAAATTATCTCAATCATGATTGAAATAACAATAAATTGATTATTGAATTAGATGAACTTTTGTATCTACACGAAATAGCAAATTCTTTAAATTCGCTATTGAAAACATTGTTTGAAATTCCACAGCAAAACAAAAATGGAATGAGCTCATTCGTTTCCAAAGAATGAATTTCAAAAGAATAATACTAATAATACTAATAATCACTCGTGAATAATAAGTATGAGCTCATTCTTATTAGTATTATTATTATTCACGAATGAATTTCCAAAGAAATTAGTATTCTTGTGGGAAATATAGGCATATTCCAAGACAGATTGCCCATTTTTATCTCTGGCATTGACATCTGCACCACGATCGAGTAAAAGGTCCACAATGTCGTCCGAATTCATGTCCAACGCATTCATAAGAGCAGTCATTCCATTTTGATCAACTAAATCAATCTTGGCACCTTGATTAATAAGAATCTGATAGTGACCCCATTCCGGAATGCTGCATTTGTAAGAGCTGTTCCATTCTTAGACTGCTCGTATGCATTTATATCGAAGTTTTTTTGAATTAAAAACTCAACAAGTTCTGGAATTCCAAAGCATGTAGACAATGGGAATAATGAATCATTTCTTGGGAGCTCAGAGATAATTTTAATATAAACAGAAGTAATGAAGCAAGACAATAACTCATTGGTAGGGTATGGAATACCATAGCCCTCGTGCAAGAAAACATCATAGCGATGAACAATCATTGCATTTCTCTTTAGGTTCAAAGTGTTGAAGAAGTTCACTAATGATTTCTTCTTTTTATCCAATAAAGCTGCGTTCCAAACAGCTTTGTGTGAGATCAGCACCATTCAAGAGAAGGTACTTAAAGCATTGCGATGAACCAAATAAACAACAAAGTTCTATCAATGCAAACTCATCAAGATTATAAGTTAAAAGGACATTGGTTTGTGAATTCAATCGATTGGAGACAATATCGAGGAATTGATATATATATCATCATTCTGAAGACATTCAAAGATTGAAACTTCCATGAGAGAAGGCATTTCAAACTTTATATATTTATTTTGTTTGAAACGTTCCTTAATTTCACTTGACCATTTATCCAATGTATCACTTTGCTTCGAGACTTTATTGTATAGATTAAAGTATTGTTCGCAGTGTGAAAAGTTACATCTTGCTGCATGGTGAATGTTTTCGAGAATTGTTTTCTGTGAAATTTTATTCAATGAAATGAATGTGTTGATTTGGTCATTGAATTCATCACTGCATATGTCGTCAGCTCTATATATACAATCAATCATGTCGTTTATTGGTTGGAATTTAGACACGAGATCATTGTATAATGCTGCGTCGAAGTCAGTCATTTAAATGGCACTTTTGAAAATTTCTACCATATTTGTAAAGTGCCATCCCATCATTTATTCCATTTTTACACTCAATTTTTAATCTATGATTCATCGATGAACAAAGACATGAATTGATGAAATTGAGGTATAAGTGATTCATCAAGTTTATCCAAATCTAAATTAGAAATTAAATCAACACCGTTGTTTGAAAGAATTCTTGATTTGATAATTTCGCAAATATCTTCAGGAAGAGGTGCCGAGAATATAATGAAAATACTTTCCAAACATATATTTGTAATATCCGCTGATTCATCATCAATTGTGTCAACAAGGAAATCAAGAATTTGGAAATCATTATGTAAAAGCAATTTAACCAAGAAATCGGTATAGAAAGTCTTCAAACATTCAAGCAAAACGCTGCAATTTGCTATTCTCTTGCTATAAATACCACAGTTCAATCCATCGTAAATAGCGGAATTAATTCCATATTCCATAAATATCGATAAACTTTCAGGTTTGTTTGAGAGAAATCTACAAATGATTTTTGAAGATTTTAAACTCACATTTTCATCATTGGATCTTAAATGATTTATCAAAATACTAGGCGGAATAATATGAAAAGAATCTGATTCACAAATCATCTCAAAGAACTTCAGTATCAATTCTGGAATCTCATTTGAGTAAATTTCGATGCTCATAATAATTTGCAGAAATGCGGGACTTTGGAAAACGATGTTAATGTTTTGCTTACTTATTTCAATAATTAGATTCATAAGGGCACAAAATGCCGATGATTTTAAGAACATTACATCACTTGATGCAATTCGAATAATGAAAAATAAAAATCTATCGTTAATTGGAAAATAAAACAAAGACAAGAAATACTTATATAAATATACCAATGATTCATTATCAAATTCTTCGGATTTTGCTAAAAGTTGTTCTAAATCAAATAACGACATTGTTAAATCTCTATTTTCGACTGAAGTACGATTAAAAAGATACAAATACTCGTGAATTAAACCCATGATACGGTTATTGTTGCAGTTAATGAATACATAAAATAATTTTTGAATAATCTCAGGATTTTGAAAAACATCAATTTGTAAATTTGAATCAATTGCAGATCGAAGAATATTGGTTAATGTTATTAGTGAGAGCTCGAAAATCGGTGATTCTTCTTTAATCAATAAATCAATAATAATTTGAACGATTGATGAATGATTAATATCAATATTGAAAAAATTGTTGCTAGATGTATAATTGCAAATGCTATTTAAGATAAATTCAACATTTTCAGGAACTGAATCTTGCAAATAAGCGAACAATGATACAATGTCCAGTTTCTCTTCATTGTGTTCGATTATTTTCGTTTTGTTGTTTTCTTTATTGCTGTTTAGTTCCTTAAAATCATTCATCAAAAGTTTAAATGTCACTTTTATTCAGACATTAATAAGTGTCCAAATTTCCAAGAACCTTTCATTTGTTTCTTTTTATTATATTTTTATTATTTATCTTAGAAATGAATACTCCTGATTCAGCGATCATTGCGTTTGATGCCTATTTCGAATATTGTTTTTCATCATCGCCAACCCTTCAATGACATGCTTTATCATATCCTCTATACATATTTAAGTTTGGCGCTTGAAATAAAAATCTATAATATCAAAACTATATTCTAATGAATCAACAGCTTTCCAACGTTTAAATTTTGTTTCATTCAAAATCTTTTATGAAGTTATATAAGATAGAACTGTTTTAATTTTAAATTAATCGTATAAAAATATATATGAAATGTTTTGTATAAGTTATATTCTTTAAACTCATTATTTTATTCGCGATTTTGATATTACAAATAATATAAATTTCTTTCCTAATTTATATTAATAGATATTGAGTGCTCATCGAGTTAATAGTAGATTTGTTGTGAATAAAGCCTATTGCCAATGAATTAAATCAATGAAAAATTATATCCTAAATTTAATTCAGCCTTAACGATGGCTATCGATTAGACTAATGATTAGCCGCTTTATAATGAATCATATTACACATAAATAATGAAAATTTAGCATTTGATACCGATCAATCTTAATAATCAACATAAACTGTTCTAACACCATTTTAAGACGTATCTGGCCACGCTCGCAAGGTTTTAACACATCAAAACACAATGATTGAAAGCGATTATTCGAGTAATCGCAGATGAACCAAGTTAATCGTACCGCAACAAAGAGCACAAAATTTTGGGTTTATGGTGAACTATCAGAACCACATTAATGGATTTGCAACAAAAAAATATTTTTAATACAAAGGTTTTAGGCATGAAATATGCTTACATTCGTATATAAAGATCATATCTAAGAGGGAATCACGAAACTTCAATGTTTTAATTTTTCAGATTTAAAAATTGCGAGTTCAATCCCAAAAACGCAATTACTAAATGAATATATGTGATTATGAGTCTGATTATAACATAAAAACAGCATTATTAAATTTGAGGGCCGCAACGATTATATTTTGACAAAAGCTTTTCATATGACATATGTCACGAAAAACCAATAAAATATTTTGAGTGAAGTTGTCAAAAATCGAAAGATATTTCTAATTATCATATGCTTTTTGTTCGAATTAAAATTTTTGATCCAAAATTCTGAATATATTCAAATATTGAATGAATCAGATTTTAAAAATCATTTTGTTTATATGATATATAGTATATTTTATCAAGTAAAATAATTGAAAGGTTTACATTAATATTTTATTGAATGCCAAGTCCTCTTCTTTTCTTCGTCAATCCAAGGAGTGGCGGCGGAATTGGAGCGAAATTGATTTCGAGGATACAGAACCTTGAGAGTGTTTACATCGTTAAACTTCCTGAAGAGGCCGAAACATGGGTAAATATGGACAAAACTATTCTTGAAAATCCATCGTTACGTGTTGTTATATGCGGTGGTGATGGATCTGTCAGTTGGATCGTTACTTTGTTAATGAAGCATTATGGTACATCGAGAACTCCAGGAATAAATAGACCACCAGCAGCGATCATACCGCTTGGAACCGGAAATGATATGTCTCGGACACTTAACTGGGGTCCCTATTTTACGACTCATGATTTACGAAAGATCGAAAAGAAGCTCGAAAAGATAAGATTTGCGATTTCTATCAAGATCCATGACATTTGGAAAGTGACTGAGACACCAAATGACCATAGTTCTGATCCCATTGTTCATACAATGACTAATTATGCGTCTTTTGGTACTGACGCAAAGATCGCCAAGGACTTTGAGGACTTTAGAACTGATAACCCGAGCTGTTTCTGCTGCAGATGCATGTCAAAGACAATTTATGCGCCAATGTCGTTCAAATCGATGTGCGGACAGCCAAACTTGAGCGAATACGCCACAGCCAAGTGGTCGTACGGCAACGATGAATATGAGATCCATCCACATCTTGATACAAAAGTCGTAAGTTTACAACAAATTCCGAGTATGTATGCAGGAATGGACAACTGGCATTGGGATATTCCTCGTGCAGTTGATGATGGAAAGTTTGAGCTCACTGAGATGGCTGGAGTTTCATCGCTTGTGAAGATTCAAGTTGGAATGCATCCAACGAAGAGAATCGGTCAAGCTGACTACTTCGAGCTCACATCCAGTGAAAAGATGTATTATCAGGTCGATGGTGAAGGATATTGCGCTGAAAAGCCATCGTATTTCAAAGTCGAAAAGTTTGGAACTTATCCACTATTGTACAATGTTTGAGTTAGTTTTATTAAGTTATCTATATGTTTTAAAAAGTTTAATTTAATGCGATTAAAGTAATATTTAATTTTAGCATTGACATCACTTCTGCATCAAATCTACAACGTATACTTATTAATATTTTATCCATTTCAAGTCTCAATCTTACGATCGCTGAATTTTTGAAAAAGTATCTTTAATACATCAAAAGGAACTTGCAAATCGAATAGAGTGAATCCATATTTCAATTATTCAAAAGATATATGTTCTTATTAAAGATGATTGTTTATTTCTAAATCAATGGAATTGAAGTTTGATGTTATATATTTATTTATTCCATGAGCTATATATGTTGATTATGATAGTGTTATTGCTTGATTACAAAATAACAATAATAATTGACAAATATTGAAAATTAAAAGCAACTTTATTAGCAAAAAGTGAGATTTAGACTGTTTTATATCTAAACAACAAACAAAATCCAAAAACAAAATAAATATTTTGCTAAAAAAATGTCGACGAGGTTACAAAGAGAAGCACTACAGAGAAAGGAACCACTGCAGCCCCAATATGAACAATATCCGACAAAAAAGATGTCCTCACGCAACATTAGCGACTCTGCTCAAAGATTGTCGCCCGCTCCCCAAAATTATTCTTCATTAAGACCAACAAAAACGTTTGGACAGACAATTTTGCGGCAAGTTACTTCTCCAACAATCCTGACCACATTCCAGACAAAAGATCAGCAGAAGAAAAACTTGATGAAATTCAATTTCGCTTAGACAATCACGACATCGATGACAATGAAAAGTTTAACTTATTGATACAGAGGAAATCGCTTTGCATGCTCGCACACGGCGAAAACTCGCAAGAATCGCTTTTATTCACAGTTTTTTATTTTTATTTTAATTATAGCATCAATGTATATATCTTTTCACCTTAAGATTATTAGAGTGTGGAGGATTTCCCCAGCTATAGTTTTTCTATCTTGTTATTTCAAAAAGGTACTTAGGCAAAACTTCTAACGAAGATCTTGGGCTACCATTTTGCTCATAACAACTCTACATTACAGAGATTATATCTGTGAAGTATCTAAGGATTCTGTAAGAGATTCTTGGAGATTCAATACCAAAAAAATAAAACAGAGATTAAGAAATAGAGAAGCAATCTATTTGCAACACCATGCAACACTTCTCGGCAAATACTAAGTACTATGGCGTAATTCAAACTTTACTAAATAATATGAAAAATCTTTTCTTTCTTCGATAGACATTTTTTTTCACATTTCAAATAAATTACTTATTTTGAATTGCTACATAATCTAGATTCTATTTTGCTATTTTAATTTCTCACTATGTTCATTTTGAAATTTTGTTCAAGCAATTTTAAAACAAATCTATTGAAATTAAATAAAAACATAAAAAATCTTTCAATTATAACAAATATTTACGATTTAGAATCGACAATTAGAGGCCAAATTAGCTTCATCTGCGTATGGAATAACTTTATAAGACTTCAATTAATATATGAAAAAGTGCACGTTAAAACATTGTTCGTGTCTTTTCCACTAGTTTTTCACTGCTTATAAGGTCTATCAGTACATAAGCCCCTCTATCCAGTGAAAATCTAGTGGTCTGCCATTCAATGTTTTCCTAGTTCTTCGATTTTTTTTTGCAATTTCATTGCATTCAACGCATCAATAGTCGATAAACTACAAATCCAAAGCAATTGTTTGCGCATCATGGTTTGTTGACTGCTGGTGCTTTCGAGATTCACATAAATCTAACACATTCGACCATCTTTTACAAATCTACATTTTCTACGACTATCTGAGGTTTCTAGGATATACAGTGATGTGGGAACCTCAGATAGTCGTAGGAAATGCTATGTATCAAATACTTCATTTTATCTATTTACATTACTCGCTTTAGTTGTTTCATAGCATGACAAACAGATAGGCTATGCACATTTGTTCGTCATGCTATGAGCTAACTAAAGCAATCTGCGATTTATAATTATTCGTTTTTAAATACCATCAAAAATGATCAATTTCTAGCACAAATTCTCCAGAACAGCTAATTTTCTGAGAATTCGTGCTAGAAATTAATCATTTTTGATGGTATTTATATTTTGGATAAATTATCGACTTCAGGTGCTAATAAACACGAAAATTATATCAACAGTATACAAGTATTCGATACTTACCATATCAAAGGAAATATAGTGTTGATGTATATTTCAAGATCAAACACCATTGAAAATGACGCGCTTATTGGCCATTTTCTGGAACACATTGATGTTCTAGATGATGTGGCCAAGAAGTCCGTCATTTTCAATGATATTTGATACCTTGGATTATAAACTATGCTTTCTAAGCTACTTTGCAGCATTTTATTGACTAGAATATGAATAAATAATCAACAGAGATACTACAAGTTTTAAATTCTTTGAAAAATGACCGAATCACGTGATTTCGCCTTATTTTGACAGAAACATCTATGTTTCAATCCATTTTATCCTTTTACACACATAGAAGAATAATATGGAATGGAAGGCAATTGTTTATAGTCTTTTTAGAAGTAATCCCACTCTGAAAAAGTGCCTATTAGCATAAAATAAATAGAAATTTAAAATCAGTATATTGTGTAGATGCCAAATATATCATAAAAAAACTATAACCTTATCGTAAAGTTCAGAAAAATCATAAACGTAACACAAAAATGATTGGACTTTTTCTACTGCATATATTATGCTAAGTTCAAATTTTACTGAAAAAGCCCAAAATAATTCTGAAGATAAACAATATATATAAACTCTTTTTTGCTTTTTAAATGAGGCTTTGTTTTAACCGCCCTAGGAATCAAGTTCCAGGAAATTTTAAATAATTGGGAAGATTTAACATTAACTACCCTCTAGAAAAAACATGTTTAATCCCAGTGTTATCCCAAATCATTTAAGGTTATTGTTAGCTTTTTTAAGAAAGTTTAGTTCCCACAGCGCGCAAAAATTCAAATTTTCTAACAAGGTTCGAGAGGCTCATTATAGAGGCCCTATATATGAGATGTAACTACTAATAAAGCAAAAATAAATCATCCTACGTGAATATGCAAATTTCTCAATTAAAAACGTCGATTTGTTGCTTTTAATAGATGAAAATACTTATTGCAGCTACTTTAATATTGTTTTATACAACTTTTACTACTTAACTAGCTTTATTTGACTAAATATTTAAACTTTCAGATAAATACATAATTTCTTAAACAATGTAAGTATTATATTAGAATTTGCATCTTAATAACAGAAATAAATAGAAATTTGGTAAATACTTATTAAAATAGCGAAATCGAAATCGTATTTTGATTAATTTTAGGAGTTTATGATTAGTTATAGGAATAAAATGCCTGAATGTAGCCCGTATGCTTTGTGGGAGTTAACAAATTACGTCTTATCACACTAATTGCAAAGATATTATTTTTATTTCGAAAAAGAAAGGACATATGTTATAATCAATGCAACAACCAACATCTAGGCCATGAATGCAGCAATACATCTATTCTCGTTTATTTTCATTAATACACTTCTAATAAACAATATATTATAGTATTACACTAATATATACAATCACTAAACCATAATACCTACTATGCGCACACTTGTTATCAAATATTCAGCGCAATTGAAATCTCTTTTTCTCATAAAGTTCAATATTATCATAAAACACATTACAAATTTCATACTAAATTTATTCATGATTGATTTATGAAACTATTCACATACATTCTTGAATAATGCAGATTTTATATTTATATACATATTAGACTCAATTAATTGCATGCTGCACAACACATATAAGCATATTATAACGCATGCATGCCAATAAAATAAGAATATATTAAGTTTTACTAATTCATTTATAATTTTCTTTAGTTTTATGACTTGTATACACAACAGATTGACAGAAGTAATCACTCATGTATGCCAATAGCATTTACAACTGTATTTGTGAATATTGAAAATATTTGATATAAAACATTATCGATAGTAATGCTTTATTTATACAGAATAGACAAAAGCAAGGTAATGCAAAACTAAGAAATGCATGTAAAATGATTAAAATTGCTTATAGACAAACTTCAGATCTTGCAGCATATTAAATATGAGAAATAACTGCAGAAAAGTATATTATTTTTCGATAGTATACAAATATGTGCGGCATAAGATAGAGAACTGAACTTTAGGGCCAAAAACAGTGTACGTTTATCAATTTTTGATATTAAATATCGAGTATGATATTGAACAAATGTCTCACCCTAGCTAAACACAAGCCAATAATGAATAACATTGTACTCATACTGTGCAAATGCAGGTTCTCGAAATTTCGAAATATTATTATTCGAACATTGTTTCGTATTTACTTGTGCATTTGGTATTCGATAATATGTGCATTATGGTTTAGATTGAATTTTGCGCTCAAACTACTACTTTTTTTTGAAGATCTCTTATTCGTGAAATGTGATGTGTGAAATTGCTGCATGCAGTGTATGCAGGCCGACTGCAAAGTTACTGCCCCATCATTTTATGTTAGGTGAACCACCGCAGAAAATGATGGTGTAGCAAGTTACAATGAACTTACGTTTAAAAATAATCGTCGGCATCCCCCTTCTTTAGACCTTGTCAGAACCGGCCAAAACGATCATTTTCAATTCAATATCGATGTAAAATAACTGTCCTGGCCCGTTTTGGCAAGAAAAACGTATACCCTTTTTTTTCGATCCCATCACCATATGTTGTCTTTAAGTCTTCTATGATCAAAGCGTTCCAAATAGAGGACTTCACAGATTATGAATTGTTCGGTATTAGGTCAGGGGGATCAGAATCATTGAGAGTTATAAGTTCAATCTCAGCATTGATATATTCACATTTAGCTCAGCCAATATTTATTAACATCACGAGCCGCGAAGCAGTATCACTTTTTGGGTTATATGTGTAATTGCTAAAATTATTTTTCGTAAAAATGTTTAGCATAGTCATTATGATATAGTATTAAAAATGTCAAGCCGTCGCTCCAAACTGAAATTTTGATATGAAAATTTACTAAAACTTAATTCTTTATTTTCAGAGATCTCTGATGATTAATATGCGGTAATCATCAAAAATTTTTCGAAAAAGGAAGTTTTTCAAAAATGACGAAAACTAACTTTTGATATTATATTCAACATGGTATCACTGTGCTAATTTTGTTAAAATTTTTCGAAAAAAATTTAAGAAAACCGCTGGCCCAATTTGGATGAATGAATCTGTGTGGTACCTCCTCACGCTAGATGGATTCTCAGAAGAGCAAATTTTCATCTTACGGAAAAGAGTCTTCGAAAAGAGAACATATCGCCAGATCCAAATTGATTTCTTCAATAGCTATTGTGACCGAAATGTGTTCCCACAACCTCCGCGCTGAAGCTCTAGAAAAGTGTCTTATTCATTCTGCATTAGGATATTCTTGGAGAAAAGGATCAGAAGGTGGAGCTCTCCCCTACTTATGTCCCACTGATCAATCAGAGCTTGCTAGATACATCAAGGCATCATATGAGGTCAACAAGTGGGTTGACCCATATGATGTCTGCGATGAAGCACATAGATTAAAACTAAGACGAATTGAAATTGCATGCAGGTTCTTAGCACTCACAGACTCGCCTTATCTTACGCTTAAAACAAATGAATATGACGTCGATCCACCCTCAAGATCTTGGGTGAACAAGATGTTAGAGGGTTTACAATGCTCACTCAAATATTGCCGAGAACTCGATCCTGCAAGGTATCTTGGTTGCAGTAGAGATATTATAATCAATTTCTTTCAAAGATATCAAGATTTAATACGAAGTATACCATCAGAGCTACTGTTCAATTGTGATGAAACAATGATCAACAAAATACGACCTGGTAAAGCTGTTGTTCCAGATGATGTCAATAAAGTTATAAGTCGTGGACTACCAGACCTCCCACATTTGACTGCAATGTGCTGCGTGAACTTCAGTGGAGTTGTGTTACCACTATTCATCATCATAAACGGCAGTAAAACAGCAAGACCAGAACTTGCAAGGTTTGAGCGATCAGGAGTTGCTTGGTTCGGATCATCTCCCAAGGGATGGATGACAAGAGACCTGTTTCTTGGTTGGGTCCTTCACTTCATTCCGTGGCTCAGTGATTACAGAGCTAAACTGCCTGAAGATATACGTCATTCCAAAGCTCTTTTGTTGTTAGATGGGCATAATTCACGTGAGTGCCCAGTAGCTCTAGTTCTCTTAAAGCACTTCAACGTTGAAGTTCTTGTATGGCCAAGCCATACAACTCATGCACTGCAGTTATTACACGTGAGTTTGGCATCGAGCCTCAAAAGAAATTTCACAAAGAAGTTCCGTCAGCTCTTAAACAACAATGAAGAAAGGTTTGATAGTGCAGCAGCAAAAGTACGCTACCCGGCTGTTGGAGCCTTCATCAGCGCTTGGCAAAGTGCAAGCACATGGATAAACATTCAGGCTGGTGGAGTAGCAACTGGAATTTACCCTTTCTCCCTTAAGAAAGTTCTTGAAAATCCATTTGTTAGGGACTTAAATGAAAGCGAACTTGAACTGCTCAGCCTCAGACAAGAAAGAATGTAAAACAGACTTAACATAAATGAGATCTTGATCACAAGCAACAAAATGTTAAGAACCATTTATGATTCATTTTCACAAAAACTAAAATTTTCCCATTTATGTTCCATCAATTTTACAAGGTTTACAGAATTGACAAAGAACCCAAACAATTATTTGAAAAATAATTGTTTTGTTTATTTACATATCCCTAAAATCAACCCGGAAGGTGTTCCACAGTGACACTTTTCGGGTAATTTATTGAATTAAATTTTGCTTCGTGGTTTATCGTCAGATTCGGTTTTTGCAAAACTAAGTTAGCAGATGACGTTTATATATTATAACATTTCACTTGTTATCAGTTTAATGGCCATCATGGCAGTGGCAGCATTCACATCCTTCCTTACCCTTGCAGCATCCACAGCCTTCCTTCTCCTGGCAGCAGCCACATCCGTGATGTTCCTCGTGGCAGCCACAGCCGTGGTGCTCGTGTTCGTGCTCATGGCAGCAACCGCATCCATGCTTCTCTGGCTCATCGTGGCAGCATCCGCAGCCGCAGTGGTGCTCATCTGGTGATGGGGCATCATGGCAGTGGCAATGGCCGCAGCCGCATTCCTCCATAACTGGCTGTGGAACGTAGGATTCATCACGTTCCTCTAATGGTGGAACCTGGCCATCAGAGTCCTTGCCAGCCTCCTCGTTGAGAGCTTTAGCCTTCTCAACATCCTTCTCGACACCAATACCGTTGTAGTAAAGCATGGCGAGCTCGTGGAGGGCAAGCGGATGTCTCTCGATCTTCAAGACGTTCTCGAAGATCTCAGCAGCACGCTTGGCATCCTTCTTTGGTGACTCCATATCAGCGATTGGAGAGAGCATGATACCAAGGACAATGGAAGCGATTGTGAGCTGTGGGTCAGCAGCAGCACGCTCGATGTAGTCAAAGGATCTCTGCTTGAGCTTTGGATTGCGCATCAAGAAGAGACCGAGCTGGAACTGAGCTGGAGCAGCGTTATATCTGTCAGCAGCGATGACGAGCAACTCGATAGCCTTGTCAGCGAGCTGTGGGATGTGCTGGAAGATTCCGGCAGCTGTCAACATTGCCGGGATGAAGTTTGCGTTGAGACCGAATTCGAGGTACTTGAAGCATCCATCCTTGAGGGCGTCGACTGGTGAGTGTGCGCGGTCTGAGAAAATGAGATATGAGGAAAGAGGATCCAACATGTGTGTCTCTGGGTGGAAATCTGTGATGATCATGCTTGGCACCTCATCGTTGAGGAGTGTGAATGTAATTGTGATTTGTTTCTCCTCTTCGTTAATTTTCAATTCAGCATGCTTGACTGTATTGAAGAGCTTGCCTTCGACGATAGCTGGCTGCTCTGGGTAGTGAACCCAGACGGCGTCCTTAGCCTCGCTGAGCTTCATTTCGACTTT
Source organism: Trichomonas tenax (assembly GCA_023091735.1). Lineage (NCBI taxonomy): Eukaryota > Parabasalia > Trichomonadida > Trichomonadidae > Trichomonas > Trichomonas tenax. The sequence continues at coordinate 85,825 of JALKBU010000042.1, forward strand.
CTTCGGATCGAACTCCGCTGGAAAATGGATTGTAAGGACGATATATGGACCTGTTGGTGTCAATTCCCAGGCGTAGACATCCTGGAACTTTGGATTGATCGTGATTTCGTCTTCCTGGTCCTGAGACATTCTTGAAAGGTGTCACATTTTGCCTAAAATTTTCAATAAGTCATTGGTCAAGCAATTTTCAAAGTTGGTCGAAGCGTACTCACAACGGAGATTAAAAGAAATCGGTTTTCGAAGAATTTCTCTGACTTTACAATACTTTGCCATGTAATAATTTGTTTATCATGTAAATACTTTATTTGTCAAAATATTTTGGTTGGTAAATTTATATACTTTCTTCTTCAAAAAATGGTTCAAAAACAATTCAAATCACTAAATCTTATTAAATATTATTTATAAATTTACCCATAAAATAAACATATAGAATATTACATAGCATTGTTCGAAATAAGATTGAATATATTTAAAAACATGTGTTTTCGATGCTTACACTTGGCGAAATGACTCTATTGTTGGTGTATATGAATATATGATGTGTAAAAAGGTTGTATCTCAATTTGATTGGTATTGTTCATAAGGTTATAGGAAAATATTGAATGATCACTTAAAACTTAGAATTCTCCTGTTTCTCTATGAAAAGAAATGATATGTTAGAGTTCCCCTGAGATATAAGCAATTTTGAAATTTCAATATTGAAATATTCCCAAGATTAAAAGAATCCTAGTATGCAAATGCTATGTATGTCATATATTGAATATTATCATGCTTGTCAGACAGTAACTTGATGTTGCAATATTATGAAAAAATAATAAATAAACTGAAAAATGATTGATATATGAAATAGATTTAATTTAAATATATACAGTTAATCAAAACAAATTCGCAATTTAGAACAGAAGCTCTGAAACAAAAGGAATAGAGGTGAAATCTACACTTTTGAACACATCTTCAAACTTTGAAATTTCATCAGCAATAGGCTGCACAACTTCTGGTTCTGCAGCATTAGAGCTTGGTTGATCGAAGAAATCACTCTTGAAATTAATTCTTCTGCATAAAACATTCCAACGATTTTTGATCTGTACATCTGTTCTTCCCTTGAAGAAATATGTGATATAAACCCATGATGGGCCATTTTCTTTCACACTATTTATTAATTTTTGATCTTCTTCCTCAGTCCAAGGACCTTTGTTGAGATCCGGGCTCAAGTAGTAGAACCATCTGTCTCTAACCTGCCTCTCATTCCTCCATGGCATCTTGTCGATAATAATCAGCCACGCGTCAGTTCTGTATTGATTTACGAGTTTAATTAATTGCTGATCTTCTTCTAGCGTGAATTTGAACTTTACTTGCTTCTTGTCGCGCTTGCTGCGGTGGTATGGAGAGCTAACTTTGCATCAATATGCAGAAGAAGACATCTTCAAGATTTAAATTCTTAAAGAATTGTGAGTTATTTTTCGGTTTCATTTAAAATTGAATTCAAAAGTCCATTCAATTCTATAAGAAAATAACTTATTATATCTACTCTCTGTGGCTTTTTGTGAACCTATGATCGAATTAATTTTTTAAAAAGTATCAAAACTGTAAAATATCATTTTTACAATTAAACAATGAACAGCTGTTATATGCGATAATTATTTTCAAATGTACCACATTGAATTTTCCTGGTTCTTTACAATGTGATTTTTTGAATTATCCTCAAATGTAGACCCGCGAACCTTAATGTATAGTAAAATTTACGTTAAAAGGCGCGGGTCTCGAGAAACTCAAAGATCTTTTGACAGGATTCAATTGAGACTACAAAGTTAACTATTACAAGCTCGATGGCTTCACAGACACTCCATGCACATATCAAACACACGACAACATGTTTGGCGGCCCAGATAACATGTATTACTTCACTGATGAGCTCGATCGCTACATCGACGCCTACAAAGAGATGATTTCTACAGCTGAATCTGTCTGCTTAGACAACTTCTGGATCTCATCAACAACATGGACATCATTGTCTCCATGGCATCTCCAATGTTGCTCTTCTGTCTGGATCCAAGTTTCCGGCGATGTCTCAGTCACATCTGGCGAAGAGATCGCAGAGTCAACAAAGGTCATCACGTTGGTCAGAGAACGCAATGGAATGCTCAAGATTTACACAGGTGCTGAGATTTCAAACTCTGCTTATGTTAAGGGACAATCAATCACACTTACAATGAACGACCTTTACTTGTCACCATCCAACATCCAGTTCAGATATGCCGAAGTCTACAACTTTGCGTTCAACTACAAGGAAGTTTCCGCTGAAATCAATCTCTGCAATGATATAATTGAGCGCGTTCTCCAGATCCAAGATAGCAAACTCAAGACAGCGAAGATCAACAACTACATAGCCGGTACAGAGTTCGTTCCAGCCGAGGGCTCTCAGGAGTTCATCATCACGACACCAGGATTCACAGAGAACCGCGTTCTTCCAATAGACCGCAAGGACTGGAAGCTCACTGTCAACTCAGAAGAATCCAATGTTGCAGGTGCAGAAGGCGCTGCAGTTAACCTCATTGATGGTGATGTCAGAACAATCTGGCACAACCAGCACGACAGCAAGGGAACAGGCGGACACGATAACAGAAAGGGAAAGACAGATCCATATCAGATAACAATTGATCTTGGCAAGGCTCAGGATGTTGGTGCATTCTCATTGTTCGATGTTGCTTCATACGTTGTTGATGAAACATCAGAATCCATGAAAGCAACATTCGTCTTCAAGCCATACACACATTCATCAACACACAGCTCAATGTTTCTATTGTCTACAAACTCAAGAAGGACAAGCACTACATTGAGAAGAAGATTTTCATCACTGTTCCAAATAACAGCGAATTAAAGGTTGATCACATCGATCTCGAATACTTCGCTTTGTCTGATGCCGACATGAAGAAGTCATGGACACATCCAGTTCGTGAGCAAGACTACGACTCCAGATTATCTCCATTCGTCATCAACTTAGGACAGCCAGTTTACATCAACACATTATTCACAGGCAGCAGATTCCCACTCAACGACAATGCAATCGAGCAACAAGTTGCAAGACTCAGATACCACACAGGAAAGATGTTCAAACAGATAGATTTGGACAACAACAAGTACAGCAGCTGGAAGTCCGTTATCGGTGCCGCGAGAAGCGATAGACTCGAAGTCATCCGTAACGACTTCTTCTCATACATCTCAGACATCTCCGTTGTCGCAAAGTTCCGCAAGCAGTATAACTCATGATCCGATTGGATGCTTAAGATCAACGAATCCAACATCCTCGAGTCATTCAAGGAGTTCGAGAGAGGCTGCACACAGCAGGGAGTTCCTCCACTTGATTCATAAGTTGTCGATGATGGCTGGAACAACTACAACGCAGAAAAGTATCACATATACAATGAATACATCTCAGGCACTACATACAACCAGGGAAGCTTCTGGGAGTTCAACTCCAAGTTCCCAGATGGCATCAGAAAGCCTTTTTATTTCACGGGAAGAATTGCATCTGGTTTTGGTGTCTGGTTCGGACCACGTGGTGGTTACGTCACACCAGGCGCATTCGGCAAAGTCATTGAGGATGCTGGCAAAGGATACTTCAATTCTCAGTCGAATGATGTCGATGTAGGCTCTCATAAGTATATCGAGAACTTGAAGAACTTCTGGATCAACTGGACAAACTACTACAAGATCAATTACTTCAAACTCGATGGCTTCGCTTCAGAGCCATGCACAAACTCGAAACATGATCACATAGTTGGCGGCCCATCAGGCGCTTCCTACTTCACAGATCTTTGGGAGAGATACGAGAAAGTCTTCGAAGAGCTGACAATGAGATCGTTGACTTCTGGATCTTCATCACATGCTACGTCAACCAATCTCCATTCCACCTCCAGTGGGCAAATTCTGTCTGTTTCCAGTTGTCTGGCGATGTTGGATACATCAACATTGGTGGCAACGACAATCTCGCTGATCAGATGCTCACATACAGAGATTCCCGCTACTACAACTTCTCCGACTACTTCGCATTCCAGTTCCCACAGAGATGCCTCTACAACCACGATCCAATCTACGGAAAGGCGGGAACAAAGCTTGAAGGTGCTCTCGATGATGACTACGTCAGGCTGTTCTTGTACTTCTGTGGAATGCATGGCAATGCATTCTTCGAGATGTACTACACATGGACAATGCTCGAAGAATGCCAGAAGTGGTGGGTTAACGCCGAAGTATTGAGATGGATCGAAGACAGATACAACATTCTTTAGCACTCTCAGAGATTCGGTCTCGATCCAAAGGATGGCGAATTTTATGGATACTCCACATGGGATGAGAAGTCAGGCACAATCGCCATTCGTAACCCATCCGGTGAAGTCAAGGAATACATACTCATACTCAACAGAGACATTGGCGTTCCAGAGGGCCTCAAGTCTGTCTACATGAAGCTGGTCTTGGCTCATAAGACTCAAGAAGAGGTCGAAGAAAACAAGGAGTACACTTACGGCGACACAATTAAGTTCACTCTTCAGCCAGGAGAAGGCAGAATCATTGATTTCAACTCTGAGAAGGATACATCTGCTCCAGCAATCGAATCAATCAAATTCCTCAACCAGTCTGAGATCGCTGTTCGCTTCAACAAGAGAATTGTTTTGAACAAGGATAACTATGCAATCAGCAAGAAGAATGTTGTCAATGTTACACTGAAGGGCGACTTCAGAACAGTTATCATCACTGCGGACAAGAAATTCCATAACACAATAACATATACAGTCAAGTTCAATGGCGACAAGGATACAATCGGCAACACTTTGACAACATCTGTTGACGTCAAGCACATGGCTGGCAACAAGATCATTAACCTTCCAAACGTCACTGTTGCCGACAAGGAAATGACATTGTCAACAGCCAAATTCGAGCTGGACTCATTCTCAATCAAGCTCAACATCGAGTCACTCGGAAACTCTAACTACCAAAGCCCAGTCATTGAGGATTCAAAAAACAAGGTCACTGTTGAATTGCAGAACAAGAAGATCAAATTCACTGCCGGATCCATTTCCGTTATATCCAGTGAAGAAATCAAAGATGGAGACAACATCACCGTTGTTTGAGAACGCAACACAATGCTCAAGATCTACATCAATGGTTTGATCTCTAATTCCTCCTACGCAAAGAACGAGAATCCATTAGTCAAATTGTCCGACATCAACTTCTGTGCTTCTGGAATCAAGTTCAATTCAATTGAAACAGTCAATGATGGACTCAGCTTTAAACAGTCCAATAATGACATCCCTGATGATTATGAGGACGTTCCAGATGACGCTGACGATCAGCACTCTAACAAAGTTGTCCTCATCATATTAATAACAGTTGTTTCTGTTGCAACTGTTGCCTTCTTCTCTATCCTCATTTGCTTCATCATCAGAATGAAGAAGAACCCATCTATCGACACAATTAACTCAGTTCCACTCATCTCCACAAACTAAAGGTGATATTAATATCATTTTCCATACTTTAATTTTTTTAATTCTTGACAATAGTGACATATTTTGAAAGAGTTTACAAAAAGTAACATCGAAAAATTGGTTTTAGAAACATGACATGTAAAAATTTGATACTTTACATATCAAATAAAAATGATAGCGCACTTTTGTCCAAATTTTCTAAAAAGGTTCACTTTTGTACCAAGAATGGAAATATTCATGCAAAAGTTCTAAAGTATTTTCCTTAAAAGAGTTCCAATCGAGCTCTACATAAAATTTAATCTCTTGTTCTGTACAAAATATCTCAAAATAACGAAAAAAAAAACACATAAAAAATATCCAGTTTCACAATACTTTTGCCACTCCCCCTGCCTTTTCGGGTATTTACGTGTCATATTGTCAGATTGATTTTTTAATGGATGGTTCAACGCTGTTTACCCCAAACTCATATGTAAACTGCTAGCTGAGGCTTTTCCGCATGAATTAACGCATACCATGCAATACATGAGTACCAATCAACTTCAAAAAATCAACTCATAAATTACGTAATTTCTTCATATCTCAGAAATTCATACGATGATCATTAATTTTGACTTCAAGTTCGCCAAATAAATTGTATACACTATCCACTTCTGTAATAAAAATATTATCATACCGTTAACAATTTTAGGTCCAAAATTCTTCAATCACGAAAAACAATAATTTCTCATATTTGAGTGCAGAATCGCAAAATATAGGCGAATTCTAACACCTCTATACACAGAACATCAATCAAATCCAACAAAACGTTGAAATTTTACTGATGATTTTCACAAAATAATGATGATTACGCTTATTCATGTAAATTTAATTCTATCATTGTTATTAGTATCATACAAGGAATCATCTGCTTAATTATAACTACTAAAGCAACATATAAATAAATTATCATATCAGATCTTATTAAAAACTTTAATGTAATTCATTGAATGTATTTGAAATTAAATATTTTCATAATGTGGAACATTTTCACTATGTAATACTCCTTAATCTAACGTTTTTCAAAAGTGAATGAAAAAAATTTAAAATGCCTATTTTAACGATTTGCTCAATCAGAATTCATTATGTAATAATTATAAAATCCAAGTTATTATTCAGATTTCATTTTCTACCTCTTAAATGTTTGAAAAAAATGAAGCTTTTGTTTTCATCAGGGAAATTTTTTCAGCATATTTGAGTCATTCTAACTAATAATATAAATAGTATCCACTAACTATGGAGAAATGATATTCAATTAAAAGCATGATAAATGAACTAATAATAAATTTCAATATGTAATTTTCCTGCTGGATAAGCACGATATGGTATTTTTGACATCATTATACCATGTATATCTTATATATAATGCATTTCATGTAATTTAAAATTTGTTTTTTGACAAAAAGAAAAAGAAAAAAATATAAAAGCTTTTCAGGAGTCGAGTCAATGGCACATATAACCTTTAGCATTAACTAAACCACTGCACGACAATTCAACATTCACTATTTTTATTCAATGGTGACAATAATAATTTTGTTGACAGAAAGGTGACTCAAAAAAGGAAAAAACGCACCAGCGCTGTTTCGAACAACCAAACTTTAATCGAAATTCCTGACACCCCCTGCTTTAGACCTGTGGCTAAAGAATTGTGAAACTGGGTAAAAAAGTTTACATGTCAGATTTATTATTTTTATGCAAGATTTTATTGACAACTGCGGAAAATGGTTTGAAACGAATGTCGTTTTGGTGGACAACAGCAAGCACTACACGCTTGGGTTCTGTCTCGTGAACGACAGCATTGCTAACGCATATTTATATTTTAAAAGTGAAGAAAACGTTGTCGCCTTTTTCAACATTAATATGTCGATAGTTGCAACATCTCAGCTCGGAACAATCACGATTTACTTCCAACAATACCAAAATTATTGCATCAAAGTTATAAGTCAAAGTTTGCGCTATTGCGATATCATACAATCACAGATTGCAATATGTGGACGCATTTCATCCACGTTTGAAGACGAATTTTACGATGTAAACATGGAATTTCTTAAATCAGTAGGAACCGTTTGCAATCAGATCCCATTTGTCGAACATTTGGCACCACTGTTCCCTGTAGACTTCGATAAAGCGGGTGACGCGACTTGGAGTCGAAGAACGGAAACCTTAAATCGTCCTTATTTCACAAAAACAGAGCAATCGACGATTTCTTTCATCACTTGGAACGTCGCGAGTCAAGTTCCTCCCACTGACGGCGAAGAAACACAGTTTATATTCGAAAATAAAGCTCCAATAATTTGTATCTCATTGGAAGAAGTTGAAATGACCGTTCAATCAGCACTGATCGGAAATTCAGTCAATTTCGAAGGCTGGCACAACTTTTTCGTTAAAGGAGGCCTCAAAAATGGCTATTCTTCATTAACTCACACAATGCTTGGAAGTGCGTACTGTGAAGTGTTCGTTTCGCAACCGATAATGCATGATGTTCAACTTGTCAATATAGAAACGATCAGATTCGGTGCTGCTGGAACATTAGCGAACAAATCAGCAATTTTCCTTACTTTCAAGCATTTTGAGACCACAATTTCGTATTGCGGCTGCCACTTAGTTCCACACCGTGAGAACTTGGAAGTTAGAAATCAACAGCTCGAAACAATCATCGCGAAACTCAATGAAATCGACAGCGATTATAAATTCATCAGTGGAGACTTAAACTACAGAGTTGAGCTCACGTACAAAGAATGTGTTGATCTGTGCGCTGCAAACGAATACTCGAAGATATTGGAGCACGATGAACTCTTGAAATCAGGCCGAAAAATCATCGAAGGACAAATCGAGTTTTTGCCGACTTACAGATTCGACAAAAAGTCAGCAACATATGACACATCAAAGAAGATGCGTGTGCCATCATATTGCGACCGCATTCTCGCACTCTATAATGATTTCAAAGTTGAAGTCGGTTCAGACAATTTAGTGTTCGAAACAGATATTATAAGAGATACAAAAATCGCTGAATTCGCAGGAGAATCATATTTCGGTGTCAACACAGGTAAACCGAATTACCCTCCATCGCCTGTAGTCAAGTCATACATGTCGTTCAGAGATGTAATGATCAGCGATCACAGACCTGTTAACGCAATATTCGAGATTTCTTTGATCAAAATTATCGATGAGAAGAAGGCGACATTCACGAAGTTAAGAAACAAACGCCGTGATGAGCTTTCAATGCTTTCCATTCCAAAGTGCAGTGTCTCAAAGAGGAGCTTCGCTCTCACAACAGAGGAAGAGATCCAGTTAACAAACATCTCTTGCGCCACCGCTGAGTGGTATATTGAAACCGAGACAATTGAAGGCGTTGAAGTGAGTCCTGTTAAAGGAACAATTTCTCCTGGAGAGTCAATGTCGATCAAACTCACGCCTAAGGGACTGAAGGAGTTCGCTTTAGTCACCATTAACATCAACGATGGAAATCCTCTGTTTTTGGAAATTTTGGAAAAGTAATTTGTTTATCATTTATAACACATTATTTAATGTATTCTTTATGTTACTTTAATTCTATTTTAGATGTTGTAATAATAATTATGGAAGATTATTACGACATGGGAAGGAAAAAAATGACGTTGAATTTTTTTCCTGTTGACTTTTTTGAGTTTTGCGATTTTTAACGAGTAAACCCCCTATCAAGCCAAATTGAGAAGACATTTACGTGCTTTTCAGGGGTGCTGAGTATGTTTATAGCATTTGCTTGTCTATTTAACTTGAGGATCTCAATGCCTCCTTGAGATTTCATTGAATTTTGACATGTAAAATAACGAAAGTCACCATTTTTGACAAGTGTTATCTGATATTTGTCATGTAAAGTCGAAAATTTGATATGTAATGTTACCAATGAGCAAATTTTGTGTGAACTTGAGGTAGCGTAACTTTATGTATGCTCGATGTATGAGCAAAGGAATGACGTTTGACTCCTGCGCGTAGCGTATTTTTTCTTTTCTATTTTTTGATTTTTCTAGGGGAACTCGAGCAAAAATATGCGAGCAAACGCTATAATAGTGAGATGTATTTGTTATAATCATCAAAGAGATTCATAAAAGAAGCCCATTAATGATTTGTAATGGGTTTCTGTTTGTAATCATATCATGATTTAGTAATACCTTGCTAAGATCATGAAACAGATTGCACCACTAGAATCAGCACCCACAAAAAGCACGTAAATGTTTCATCAGATTCGTCCAGGAAGGGTTTTCTCGTTAAAAATTGCAAAACTCAAAAAGGTCAACAAGAAAAAAGTGGAGCTAAAAATGACAAAGAATGAACATTTTTTAGGAAAATAAAAGCAACATTTATTTAGGGGGTATTGCCAATACCATTGATAGGTAGCCAATCAGGATGCTAATGGCCATTGATATTATGAAGAAAAAAAATGAAAAGGTTAGAAGATTTTTTGGATGCTAATTGATATTATGAAGAAATAGACCCAATACCATTGATTGGTGTTTCAAAATATCAAAAATAGCATTCGATAAATCAGACTTTACATGTCAAAAAGCACTTATAATTTTATAAATCTCTAAAATAGGCTTTAAAACGCATTTCTAATTAATGAAAACAATAAATTAATATATATAAGTAATGCCTAACGTTATATATAATTCTCAACCTCTAAATATAGAAAATCAAAACCGTGTCAAAAATTGTTACATCGACCCCAAAAAAAGACAAAAAGTAACCTGACACTTTTTCGCATGATGTAGATTTTAGCAAAATCTTTTGGCACTTTTCTCTCTATATAATGACGGTGGACTTAAGCGTCCCTCACGCGGAGTTAGTCCACTTCCTGCAGCTCATTCTGCCGATGAACTGCAACGACAGCGAAAAGATGGAAATGATTAACGCTCCGATTATCGCATTGCAGACAAAACTTTCGAAGATTGTCTCTGGACCGATTCCGAAGGATCTTTTGTTCATTCCTGAGGATAGGGAATACAATAACACCGGAAAAGCTGCAATTTCTTTGTACAAGGCACTCGTAAAAGAATATCGAGAGGTTAGAGCCGAATTTTTAATTGCAAAGAACGAAATTCTACGAAAATTATCTAATTGGATGCAGAATTGCATGGATTGCAAAATTTATTTCCTTTTCGATGACCATGAATACTTTAATTGCATAAATGATCAGTTTATGACAGATCCATTGATAAAAAACAATATAAATAGGATCAAATATATGATTAATCATCTCAAATTTAACAAATACGAAGTAAAACACACTCAAATTCAAGATTGCTTGATTGATCTCAAAATAAACGCAAGTACAGCCAACGTTGCTTTAGACCACTCCAATTTCTCATCATTTGATACAACTTTCCTCAATTTTCTTTACGATAATGATTTGATCAAAAGATTCGAATCTTTTACAGAACAAACACTTAAAAATGACAATTTCATCATAAAGCCAGACGATTTGCGCCAACTAAACACATCATTTGTTCTACTCTTACAGCCGCAAAATCACGAAGAACAAGCAACAATTCGATCGACAATTCGCAGAATAAGTTTTGGATCGATTTACATGTCGAGGCCGAATATTTTAGATGTTAAGGACTCCATTGAGTTGATGAACAACGCCAATAAGTTTTCAGTGATGAATCCTATTGAACTAGGAATCTCAGATTTCGTTCCAGTTTCTTTTCGAGATATTTCGATTCGAAAGATTGTTGACTCGCAAATAATTTTGAGGAATGCGATACGCGATCTCAATAGTTTGCAGTTTATGTATTCCCCTGCTGACATTGCATACCAGATATTCCTTTCTATGTCGAACATTCAAGATTGGGTCGCAAATCAAACAGGAAAATCGAAAAAGATGTCATTCGATGATGTTTTATCGTTCTTCGCACCAATGCTTGCATACGACATTCCTCCGAATGCACTCGCAATAGCGAATTATTTGGAGAGAGTTCAATTCCCGAATTCTGCAACACTTGACTTTTCTAGACTTATTTTTATATCAGCTTGTGAAGTTATTCAAAATCATCACTAAAAAATATTTCTGTCTTTCTATCCCATAAAGCATTATATTTGAATAACTAATTTTAAAATTTATGCCAAAAGAATTATGAAAAAGCATAAAACATCACTCAATTTACGACTCTAATTTTTGAAAACAAAAATTGCCAAAAAAATTGTAAACTTAAAAATTTAATTCATTTCATATTTAGGCCATATCTAATCCTGAAACTCCCACTTCTCATTAATGGAACTCTCTTTTCAGATTCTCAAATTGAATAATTTGATAATTATTAAAGAATGTTTGTTTGAGTTAATTAATGAAAGTTAAAAAGAATAAACATTTAAAAATAAACATGAATAAATAAACAAAAATATGAAATCAATTATTGGCACCGTTATCTTTGAAGATTTCTCTGTATTTCTTCTTATCCAAGAAACCAATATACTTGGAATCTTTGATGACAGCCATTGGAGTTTTTCCTTCGTAATTTTTCTCTTCGAGTCTAATATTTTTAAGTTTGGCGAGGTACTGAACTATATCCATTCGCCCAAGGTTGCATGCAGCATGAAAAATCGTATCGGCATTGTTTGTCTTCATGTTGATGTCGTATTTAGATAAACCACACAGATACTTAATAATCGTCAATGAGTTATTCATAACTGCCTAAAATCCAGCAGACCATTTGTTGTTATTCGTTGCAGTTATGTTACAGCCATTTTCTGCCAATGCACGCATAAGAGGAAGATCGCCTTTGTATGCTGCATTGAGAAACGCACTGTTTCCGACATCATCTTTGGCCTCTGACAAACCACTCTCTGCAGCAAACTTCAATGCATTGTTGGTTTGAGTTTCTTCAGCTGTTCGATATTTTCTGAATGTTTGACTTCCGCTTGTTGCTGTTGCTCAGCTGGTTGTTGATGTTTTTCTTCTTTTTGTGGTGACGATGGCTTAAGGAAGCTGATATCGTAACGAGGAGTTCCACTTGCTTTGAGCTGACTTGTGAAACTCTGCTCTTTCTTGGCGTTGAGCTTAGGAAGATTGGAAAGCGGGGGTGGTTTCTCGGCTGTTTGCTTTTGCATGCTCAAAGATGATTGTCTTAACTTTGGCAAAGAATTGTTGCTGCTTAATTTCGGTGGTGGAGCATCAAGATTCATTTCATTTGGATTAACGAAGTTCTTAGGATTCTGCGATTGGACAACTGATGAATTTCCGCTTAAAGTCCATTGAACGGGCTTATAAGAAGCGTGCATCTCTTCAATCTCAAGTTCATCGATAATTTTGATAGGATTCGATGGAACTGGAGGAGGGAGAAGAGGTGTGTGGTTCTCTGGGCGCGGTGGAGGGATCATCCATTGATTCTTTGATGGATCTTCCCTTGGATCGAGATGTTTGTTAATATCGTAGGCTTGTGCTTCATACATACGATGAATGTCGTTCTCTGACTGATCAATCAGTCTTTTATATTCTGGATATTGAATATTCGATTGAGGAACTTCAGAAATTTCTGTTTTCTGTGCTTCAGACTTTGTTTCTGAAGGCTTTGATTGTTCTGGTGTTGGTTGTATTGCTGGTTGTTGAACTTCAGTTTTTGCTAATCCGTAATCATCTGGTATTGGACTGATTTGTGGCTCATTTACTTTTTTTTCGGCTTCTTGTGGATTTGGATTAACAGTTTCTGGTTGTTTTTGCTGTTTTTCAACATTATCGATTTTTTTTTCTGTTTTTGTAAGATTTTCTTGTGGCTTTTCTATTTTTTGTTCCAGTTGTTTCTCAGGTTCACTTAGTTTCTCTATTTTTTCTTGTTTTCCTGGAATGTTTTGATTTGAATTTTGCTTTTCATCTATTTGCTTGTTTTCATTGATAACTTCGCCGGCTGGAGACCCATCCTTTGCAGTCTGTATTACTGCGCTAAAATTTACCTTCTTGGCGGTCTCCTCCTTCTTTTGCTGTGCATTTTCATTTGTATTGGCCGCCGAGAGAGATGATGTATTATTCTTCGGCGGCACTGATGCTTTTTTTTTTGAGAATTCTTCAAAGGATCGGCATTGTTGTTCTCTTGTTGCGTTCCTAAATCCTCTTGTTGGCTTTCATCTTTTCGTCTACTTGACAAAACCATTGGTTTTGCATCTGCTTTCGCAGGAGCTTTATTTGGTGTTCTTGTGTTGTCTAGTTTAGGCACATAGCTTTCTTGATTGCCCTGCTGTTGAGCATTCTCTTGTTGCTTCTGTTTTGCTGCTGCAAGCTTTGCTTTCTTCGCTTTTAGAGCTGCAGCTTTCTTCTTCTTTTCATCATCATCTTTCTCGGCCTCTTTTTCTTCATCAGGTAGTTCCTCTTCTACTGGAAGTCCGAGCTTAGTTCTGTATTCGTTTATTTCCTCTTTCTGCTTCTTAATTGTTGCTTCACGTTTTTCGAGCATATTTTTGAGTGTCGTAATGTTTTTCGTCTTCATTTGAACCTGTGGGAAGAGTTCATCGATCTTATCACGGAGTTCATCAGTTTCTTTGTCTTTTGCATTTAATTGCGCTTTTAATTGGTTTATTTCTTCATCTTTTTGGCTGACGGTGTTCATAGGACCAGAATTTTCGCCTTGTTGCTGCATTAGTTCGCTTTTATTTTGAGAAATCGAAGTATGCAAAATCGTTATTTGATTTTTGAGTCTCTGAATTTCTATATCCTTCGCGTGGTTCACTGAGAGCAGTTCGTGGTATGACTGATAGATTGATTTAAGCATTGGAGATTTTAAAGATTTGAATAGAATTGACAAAAGTTCTGCGACTTTTGAGAAATCATTACCTGTTACAACCTTAAAGTGCTGTATTATCTTGAAAATTTCGACTGATTTGAATTTTGCTTTGCTATCTGTCAGAAATGCTATCGCTTGATTGATTTGCAGATCGGTAATATCCAGAATTTTGCAGACATCAGGCAGCGAGAACACCTCTATAAACGTGTGGTTCTGCAGATACACGTTGATGTTCTCGGCAACCCCTTTATAGTCGACCGATGCCTGCATCTGAGTTTGTAAACCTATCCTTTGCATTTTTTCAGAACAATAGCAATTGTGTTTACATGGCATTATTACGATTTACATGACAAGATGTACATTCAAATATTATTTACATATCATTTACGTGGCATTTTCCAAGTTATACGACAAGAAATAATTTACATGTCATTTTTGATATTACACGTCAATTTTTTGTGAAAAAGTAATGTCGAAAATTATTAGCTCAATTTGATCTTGAATGATTTATCGAGAATAAAATTGACTGAAAATCGAATGGCCACTATTTGATCATATTTTTGTGTTCAAATAGTTATAAATCAAAAATGATTCATATCTTTATTGATAGATTTTTATTCCAAATGAAACGTATTGCATAAAACTTATTATTTCTCATATTTTTTATCCACTGAAGGATAGAAGTGATATAACATCCGAAAATATGCATTTCTAAAAAATAAATTCATCATTGGGTTCTATATTTATTATATACAAACATATGCATTATAAAATATTATTGAATAAATAATATTCCCGGGTATGTTTCTTTGGCTTGAGGGTACTTTTCTCTGATGCCTTCAAGAACTTCTGGATTGATCATTCCATTCTGCAAGTTCACTCCTGTTTCTTCAAGCTTTAAAACTTTGAGCGTATTAGCAGCCAGAATAAAATTAACTACACCTGGAACAGTGAGTTTCTGGCATCCAGAGATGCAAAGCATCCTTAGTGTTCTAATTTCTGGAACAATAAGTCTTAATGCAGAAGAATTTCCATTCTTCCATCCAAAGAGCGCCAAACTTTCTAAATCGAGTTTCTTCATTGCTTCGATGACCCAATATGTTGAGATCTGTTCGGAATGTGCAAAACTTAAGTGTTTGAGTCTCGGGCAGCCGCAACAAATCAATCTCATCACTTCATCATGAGGAACAGCGAAAGTATCGAATGGATGGAAAGTCAATGAAGTAAGATGCGGTCCGCATGTTTGGATTGCACAAATAAGTGAAGAAATTGTAACTCTGCAGCCACTTCCCATATATAGTGTTTCCAATCTCCTGTTGGCGTACAAGAAAGGAATCAAAATGGAATCGTGGAGACTTAATGACGCAAGCAAGTGCCTGAGGCTAACGCAGTGCTGAAGCATTGGCTCCAGTGAAACAGGAGTTCCTATAACAGATAATTCAACCAATGCTTTGAGAGATTCTGGAGAAACTTGAGAAAATTGATCAGTTTGGAATGATGTGCAATAGTTTGCTCTTAAAGTTTTGAGGCCACTGCAGTATCTAAATAATGGCTCTATGCAGCGCCCGTTAATTGGAAGTCTTGAAATATCGAGTAATTGAAGTGAAGGACATTGCTGTGCAAGTTTGATCAGTGTTGAGTCTGATAGCGTAATGCAGCCAGAAAGGTCGATTTCACGCATCATTTGAAGATGTGGCAATACTTGAACGAGATGACTATCATCAATCATAGTTGAATCCGTAAATCTCAGGGATCTGACTGACTTGGAGTTGGTTAGAAATGAAACTAATTCTGTAATAGGAAAAATATTTGATCCCATTGAAAATTCGGAGGTTAAATATAAAGATAACGATATAATTGATGGGCACGATATCGATAGTAAGCGTAATGAAGCAGAAGAAATTGATTTTGCTGATAAATTAATCGAAAGATGTCTAATTTCTGATCCTTTTGCGCATAAAACAGCAATGTTGTATGACGAAAGTACTTTGGAGGAGTCTGTGAGTTTTATATTGCTCCAATTCTGTGGATCATGACAAAGTCGATGCATTCTTTTGCTTGTCGTGCTCAGAAGCGCCACAGATGACAGGGGTAGCTTCTCTATTATCGACAAAACGAGATTATCACTCATTTGATCGAAATTGATTTTTCGGGGTGGTAAAATCGTTTTAGACTCTTCTTCCATTTATGAAAGATTTTGACTACCAAATAGCCTGAACTTCTGCAAAAATTGTGCAACTTAATTTTGACATGTAATTTGTAAAAAACTGCCAAAAAAGGGCAACAAAAACTGAGTGGTCGGATATCTATATTTTGAGTTTTTGGCGTAAAAATCGACTCTTTTGAAAATTTTATTTCAGCCAAACGAATTGACTATATCCATAGGTTGCATATTTTTTATTATCTTGCATTTCAAATTTTTTGAATGGTGTGGCAAAACCGTCACACACAATTCAAAATTTGAGAGAGTCTAAGGTTATGTTGGACACCAAAAAATTGTGACAATAGAAGACACCATTCAAATTTACACATAAAAGGGAAATTTAAGATGCATCCCCTACCCCCTCCAAGCAATCTTCATGTTAGACAATACGAGTTATCTTTGATTTATAATCACAATCGTTTACAAATATTTTTAAAAACGATCAATTTCTGGCATCAACTATACAGACATTTGCTGCTCTGGAGAGACTATGCCAGAGGCTGATCATTTTTGATGATATTGTTTTTTTTTTAAAAAAAATCGATAGTTAATACTAATGACTGTGATGCTTGCATACTGTAGCATTCAAATATCCAAAACATGTTCTGCTTGATGACAGATTGCTTGGAGCTATAATGAATGCTGATTTTTTAAGAAATTAAGCAATTCAGGATCATTTCTTCCAGGCGATCAAAGCACTGGATTATTTACAAATAATTGTTGACGATCTAGGCTCTTGAGGGGATTTTAAAGCATTTTACTAACTAGAATATGCTGCTTGTACTTAGAGAAACTGCTGAGGACCATAAAATCACTCAAAAATCTCACATTTTTGCAATTCTGATGTATTTTTAAAGAAACATATAGATTTTGATTCAATACTCCATGTTCTATACAGGCCTGGGCAATATGAATTGAAATATAGTTGACAATAGTCATTATTAAGAGATAGATAAAATTTAAATTAAATTTTCAAACGCTCAGATTTGATTAATTAGAATAGATACAGCATTCTGCACATGCGTATATCAATATATCTGTATATAATTTTCATCCCCTAAATATTGGATGCATCCCCTATTTAAATTTAGTGTCGTCCATCAGGCGTGATTTTCGATATGCGTAAGAATAATTGGCTACGTTCCATTTTACTAATAAAACATAGGCATAGCATTATGATCAATAAGTGGCAATAATTCAAGTTTGAAAATTTATAATTTCATTCGATTCTTGCATTTTTTAAAAGAATTCACACAAGTAAGGATAGAAGTACAATTTGGTGCGATAAATTTGAATTTTTCAAAAAATCTCAAAACCCCTAGCCAAATATCATACATACCATGAAATTTAATTTATTTCGAAAAAATATTGAGATAAATTTAGCCACAGGTCTAAAGCAGGGGGTGTCAGGAAATTTGATTAAAGTTTGGTTGTTCGAAACAGCGCTGGTGCGTTTTTTCCCTTTTTTGAGTCACCTTTCTGAATACAATATTTTAGTGTCACCATTGAATAAAAATTGTGAATGATTCAAATATGCTGAAAAAAATTTCCCTGATGAAAACAAAAGATTCATTTTTTTCAAACATTTAAGAGGTAGAAAATGAAATCCGAATAATGACTTGGATTTTATGATTATTACATAATGAATTCTGATTGAGCAAATCGTTAAAATAGGCATTTTAAATTTTTTTCATTCACTTTTGAAAAACGTTAGATTAAGGAGTATTACATAGTGAAAATGTTCCACATTATGAAAATATTTAATTTCAAATACATCCAATGAATCACATTAAAGTTTTTAATAAGATCTGATATGATAATTTATTTATATGTTGCTTTAGTAGTTATAATTAAGCAGATGATTCCTTGTATGATAGTAATAACAATGATAGAATTAAATTTACATGAATAAGCGTAATCATCATTATTTTGTGAAAATCATCAGTAAAATTTCAACGTTTTGTTGGATTTGATTGATGTTCTGTGTATAGAGGTGCTAGAATTCGCCTGTATTTTGCGATTCTGCACTCAAATATGAGAAATTATTGTTTTTGGTGATTGAAGAATTTTGGACTTAAAATTGTTAACGGTATGATAATATTTTTATTACAGAATTGGATAGTGTATACAATTTATTTGGAGAACTTGAAGTCAAAATTAATGATCATCGTATGAATTTCTGAGATACGAAGAAATTACGTAATTTATGAGCTGATTTTTGAAGTTTATTGGTACTCATGTATTGCATGGCATGCGTTAATTCATGCGGAAAAGCCTCAGCTAGCAGTTTACATATGAGTTTGGGGTAAACAGCGTTGAACCATCCATTAAAAAATCAATCTGACAATATGTCATGTAAACACCCGAAAAGGCAGGGAGAGTGGCTAAAGTATTGTGAAACTGGGTATTTAGAATATATCTCAAACCATGTTGAAATGTCATTTATATATTGATAACAAAATAGAAATATAGTGATAATAAGCGGAGTAAGGTTAATTTCGATTTTTCTTTGCGATTTTAAAAAATGTTAATTATATTCATGATAGAAAGGTGTGTAGTATTAAAATTATGTAATAACAGGAAGTGTAAATATAGATAAAAGAGCAAAAACTGGAGTGTTGAAAACTAAATGTCGAAATAGAAATTGTATCTCAAGATTGTAAAATTGTTTTTTCATAGGACCTAGATATTTACTCTAAGCGGATGTAAGCAATATGGAGTGTAAGTGGCGTATTCAAGTTGACTGTGAATTATGGCTGTGCTAAATTTCAGTTTCTTTGACCCCTTTTTGAATCCATGTCCTAAATTGCTTTGCTGATTTGCCTCTTCGTTTGTCTTGTCGCGTTGCAAGGACGAGTTCGATAATAAAATCGATAATTACAAAAATTGAGAATTCGGATTGGTTCAGAAGGTTTCCATTCCCATAGCCAATATCCTCATGCTTATGCTCATGGGACTCTGAACAAATTTTGATTAGCCATTAGCGAGCTGCATCTACTTTTTGTGGTCCAGACCCAAAAAAGTGAGCTCAAAAAGTTACCCCCTTTTTATCCACATGATTAAACCTCACTATGTTGGGTAATTAAAACAAGAGATTCTCATAATTTATTTTGATGCTTGAATTATTAATTATTTGTTTTTGAATCAATAAGCATCACAATATTTATCAATAATTATAGGATTTATATACGTGTGCATATTCCTATACAAATTGTTGAGAAAATTAAAATCATGATAATTTTTTATAAGAAAATTCATATTCAAACAAATCGAAATGCTTCTATGAGCACAAAATGTGCCAATTACAAATGTGATGGCGTCTCTAGCAACACTTAGATTTCTTCTCATCATCTTGAGGTTCGTAAAGAGTTGGCTGCACGCCAACGTGTATTTCATTTGTGATAACGTATTGGAAAACATTTCTAGCGGCCTTGTGAAAGGCTTCTTTAACATTTGAATTTGTTTTTGCTGAAGTTTCGATATATTCTAAATGATTTGATGTCGAAAACTGCTCTATTTCGGCTTTAGACACATCTCTTTCGTCCTCCAAATCGATTTTATTTCCAACAAGAAGAATTCGCGCTTTTGGATGGCAATAATTTCTCACATCTGAGATCCAATCCTCGAGACCTTCAAAGCTTTTATGGTTATTATAAGAAAAAACAATTAGAACGCCTACAGCATCTCTATAATATGCTTGTGATAAAGATCTATACTGCTCCTGGCCTGCTGTGTCCCATATCTGCATCTGCACCTTGGTATCTCCTATCGTTAGCTTGTATAATGAATAGTCAATTCCAATTGTGCTGTCGATCACGTCAGAAAACTCATTTGTTATCAATCTCCGGACAAGAGCCGTCTTCCCTACACCGGCATCACCGATCATTAGGAATTTGAATGTAAGATTATCTTTCGACATTATAAAATTTTGGATTGATTTCGTGTAGATTAACATCCACTAGGCACGAAATTGCCAAGCATATCATTATTTCCAAATTGAGCGGTTACTAACTTTACATGTCAAATTATCAAAATATGAAATAAGCAATGCATTGACCTTAATTAGAAAGCCTTCAAATTAAACATGAGTGAGTCCAAATGGCACCAATAAGTGCTGCTAATATATGTACTTTAATTAAATCGTGATAAAAAGTTAAATAAAAAATTTTAAAATTTTAATGTTATCTTGTTATCTTCAAGTGAAAAGTGTTTTGACTTCTTGTTTTCTTCAGCAACTAAATTGCCCCGAGTGATATGTGTGATTGAAAGTAATGAGTATTTTTGGTTTTTCAAAAATGCCTCACCGATCTTATTGAGGGCCACTTTAAATCTATTAAGTTGACCATTTAAGATTTGTTCTTCAATGCTTGGTTCTCTTGGAACTTCCTTTAATTTCTTTTCAACCACTTCTCTATAGTTTTTCACGAATTGATTCTTTAAATTTTCGACATATTCCGCAACCTCATCAGCATTGTCTTCATGAACACCTTTATAACGCTTTGTATCGATTTGCTTATCTTGTTCTCTGAGTTCTACAAAGAAGTTATTAGCGTCATCAATTAGATAATCATATTGGTTAAGCAGATTTTCAAGGTTCTTAGAATTTTCATATTTTGCTTTGTATTTGCTAAAAGTTCCTTGATCGATTTTATCGGATCTCTTGCCAGGCGTGAATCTTGAAAATACTGCTGGTTGAAAAAGATTATCTGGCATGTCTGGCAGTTTGTTATAACAAAGTGAGTTTTTCTCGAGGATGTAAAGTGCTCCAAAGAAAATTGATGATGATGGTTCAATGAAGAACTGAGGTTTAATTGTCTTGTCGATTAATAATGGACTTATAACAAAATCGCTTAGAAGTGATCCAAAGCCTGCTCTTCCAATTACATTGCAGAATTTTATGTTGTTTTTGTCGATTTCTTTGAGGAATGCTGAAAAGAATTCATTGATCAGTTCTTTGATTTTTTGAATTGTAGGAATATTGATTATATCATCGAACTTATAAATTGTCTTGAAATCATCAGGGATGTCGAGATCTTTTGGAGAAGGAAATGTTGAAGATGTGCCGACATGTAATGATTTGTAGAACCTACTAACAGCTCTGAAAAATGTTTCTTTTTCTCTTGGAGAATTCTGCTTGATTTTTCCTATGTAATCTAGGGATTTTCCAGATCTTTCAAGATCATCCAGGATCTTATTAGCAATCGCATTCTTAATATCTAAAGCACCGCAATGGAAAACTTTTGAATTGAGAATTTGACTTGAATGTTGGCTGCTGAAATGAAGATATGACAATTCCATATTGGCGTCACCAATGTTAAATAGAATTATGTCATAATCAGGATTTGCAATATTCATTTCGTGCATTTTAGAATTAAAATAAGTACAAATTGCTTCGTTTGTAGATATGATGCGGTTCGGAGTCATATTGCATTTTGAGGCACATTCAGTAAGTACTTTCTTCTGATCATCTGTCCAAAATGTATCTAAAATGAAAACGTAATCTTCAATATTTTTATTTTTGAAAGTTACCTGTTCTTTGATCAGATACAAGAGAGACAAAAGTGCATCATTGGGCGTGTAGTAATTGTCTGTACCTGGAATTTTGAAAAGTTGTGTATCTGTTCCAAGAAGATACAAGAATCTGCGAGCACAGCCATCCTCGTATAGAAGCTGCGATTTTGTCATCTCACCTTTGTTTAAAAGTTTTAACTCTTTAAATTGTAAACCCGAATTAGAGCCAATATGGGAAATAACTGGCTGCTCTCTCCTTTTCTTAAAGTCTTCCGTGTAGACGAAGAAATACGAACGGCGGTTTCCGAGTTGGATAACAGCTGTTCCCGGTTTTGCATTCATTTTGTCACGTTTTGGACAATTTTTTGCCAGCAAAAAACTTTGTGAAAATTTTTATTGTGGAAATAGAATCTTTATTGCATTTATATATATAAATATCAAAAATTGGGCAACTTTCAACTCTAATATCTTTAATCTCAACGACAAACTCAATAAATTTTAAAAACAATTCTAGATGATATATAGAATGGTTCTATTGGCGCCAGAAATGTCGCCACTAGCCTCATTCTATTTTTTTAAAACTCATAAATGAACTCATATATGTTTTCATAGATGATAATATATATTTTGAAACTCATAAATGAATGATTACATAGATGATGAACTCATAAAAATGCTCTCAACACACACACAAATGGGGCAGCCCAGCGAGCCCTTGGCTCGCCTTGTGCCCGGAGAAATGAATATATTTAATGATTTCGTGAAGTTTTCACGTTAAGATTTAGGCACGTTTGACATTTTATAGAATTAAGTTTAATTTTAAAAATATTTATTTTTTTAATAAGTAAATAGATGGACAGGGTAGACATTGGTTGTCAAACGATTTCATTTGCTGATAAAATTGATGTTGAAAAGTTTTTGATGCGTGAATTTCCGAACAAACGCGAAATATTGGTTTCTGAATTATCGGAGGCTTATTTTGAAATTTTCGGGATAAGGAAATTTTATGAAGAATTTAAAAAGGATTTGAAAAAGTCGATGAGATACAAAGCTCGTACAATAAAGAAGGTCAAATATATTGTACGATTGGTTTAGTAACAGTTGTTATTTTTGTTTTTAGTTGATTTCGATGAGGAAATGAGGAAATGAGGTCGTTTATGTTGAAAATTTGATGAAAAGTAATGAAAAACAGTGATTTAGGGGCAAAAATGAAAAGTGCACCGGGTCGATTTATTTTAAAATAAGTCACTTTTCAAAAATTGAGGATTTGCGGGAGTAAATAAGCAAAATTTGAGGATTTACTGGAGTAAATTAGGGGTTGAAAAAGTGCACCAAGTGCTTCGAGTGAACCGTGTGCAAATTTGCCCTATAGAATGTGACAACATTGACATTTTGACAACACGAGTGATTTCATGCTGAAAATAGGTATTTTACGGTCGTTTGTACGTAAAGGGTACGTAGAAATTGGGGTAAAATATACGATGTTGTCAAATTGAGTTTTTGGGCTTAATATTATCAAAATTTGAGGATTTAGGGCTTAAAATTCATTTTGACAACATTGTTATAAATGGTCATTTTTACGTAATGGGTTAGTTAGAAATGGCTTAATATTATCAAAATTTGAGGATTTATGGGAGTTTATGAGATGTTGTCAAAATGTCAATGTTGTCATACTGCCTATCACCTGGGACTTGCACCTGGTTCACTTGGTGCACTTAAAGAAATGGGGGTAAATAACGAAAATTCGAGTGAAAAGACATGAAAAACAGTGATTTAGGGGGCAAAAATGAAATTTACGACTCGGTTCACACGATACGTCTACTTGAGGCACTCGGTGCAGTTTGAGATTTTTGGTCGTTTGGAGGTAAGGGTATGAAGAAAGACCCCCTTGGGTCAAGCCACAACGCGGCATGATATGAAGAAATGGGGTAAATACAGATATGGACAAAGAAATTGACTGTTTGGAGGTAATGATATGAAGAAATGAGGGGTAAATACAGATATAGACACACACACAATGTGCACTCTGGCCAACTAAAGTTGGCCGCCGTGCACTGTTTCGCCTGTGTTTTTGTGTTTTTGGGGCTTCAATTTTAAGAAATTTGTGTTTTTGAAGGCTTGTTTGAGCAATTGTGGCTAAAAATAAAATTTAAAAATTGAAAATGGCAAAAATAGAATTTAAAAATTTGAATTTTGAATTTTGAATTTTAAAATTTTTGATTTGTTTTTGTGTTTTGCATTATTTCGAACGTTTGATTTGTTGAAAGTTGTGTTTGACATATTTCGAACGTTGAGTTGTTGAAAGTTGTGTTTGACATATTTCGAACGTTGAGTTGTTTTGATTTGTTTTGAAGTTGTGTCTTGACAAAGTGGCACAAATAGTGTTTAGAGCCGTGCTTGAGCTGTGTCTTGACAAAGTGGCACAAATAGTGTTTAGAGCCGCGCTTGAGCCTGCGTTTAGAGGTTTAGAGATGTCCGTGGACACGTTTTTAAACATTGCTTTCAACCGATAAATAAGGTGTGTTTTTATATGTTGTCCTGAGTGGCTAGGGTGTCCACGGTCATAAAAATGTTTTAAAAAGTGTGACAACATGACATTTTGACAACACGTGTTAGAGCCTTGTTTAGAGGTTCAAACGAGTGTTTAGAGGTTCAAACGTTTGTCTGTTTAGCCTGTGTTGAGCTGTGTTTAGAGCTGTGTTGAGCTGTGTTTAGAGCTGTGTTTAGCCTGTGTTGAGCTGTGTTTAGCCTGTGTTGAGCTGTGTTTAGAGCTGTGTTGAGCTGAGTTTAGAGCTGTGTTGAGCTGAGTTTAGAGCTGTGTTGAGCTGTGTTTAGAGCTGTGTTTAGCCTGTGTTGAGCTGTGTTTAGAGCTATGTTGGGCTGTGTTTAGAGCTGTGTTGAGCTTGTGTTTAGAGGTTCAAACGTTTGTCTGTTTGTGTGTTTAGAGGTTCAAACGTTTGTCTATTTGTGTGTTTAAGGGTTCGAACGTTTGTTGAGAGCTGTGTTGAACGTTTGTCTGTTTATGTGTTGTCAAATGTCATGTTGTCAACTGTTTTATAATCTTTTTTATGACCGTGGACACCCCAGGACAGTTAAAAGTATATATTAAAAACGTACAAAAATATCAGCTGAAGTGAATTTTGACCCTGGACAGCACCCTGTCCACTGTCCATGGACAGACAAAAACGTGGATAATAAGCAATTGATTCATCAGCAGCTTTGATTAAGAAGCCATTGCCTTGTTCTGAATCAACGATATAGTAATTTTGACTTAATTTACTTCTCTTCTTTTTTAACGGATCCGAATCAATAACTATTCGTACCTTCTCACCAGGATTTAATTTAAATTCTTTATCACTCATAATATCATCAGTTTTATCATTCATTTTTTGTATATATCTCTGTTCATCAGCTGAAGTAAATTTATTCGGTGGTTTTCCAGTAGATGAATGAATAGTGTCATTATATGTTTTCATAAATTTATTCATTGAATCAATAGTAAAGTCTCTATCTTTGTTTAAATCTTTTAACGTTCGAATAAGTCTATTAATTATACCAAGAATGTTATGGTTATGTTTCTCCGTTGTGTAGTGTGTTATGTTATTTTCGTTAAAGAATTCAGTTACTGATTTAGCTAAATATGCACTATCTTGATCAGACGTTAATGTTTTGGGATGAACTGTTTTTACAAATTCATTTAATGCATTCATTACTGAATCAGTGTTTTTGTTCCTAAACGGATAAGCATAACCTTTTCGTGAATTAATATTAATGAATATCAAGAATGCAGGTGGTGCTGTTCCTTTACTTTGAATTAATGTATCAAATTGGTATGAATCAGGAGTTTTAGAATAAATGGGTAAGAAATACTTGGAGGAATCGATTTTTAATTGGTCATGAACAACTTCCTTATTCAAAAAATTTCTTACTTCTTGTTTTGAAAAACCCTTTTCAGCAGCTATCGGATAAAATTTATTAAATGTCTTCCAACGAGAGTTTTGATATAGTTCTTGAAGCATT